>CAJNDT010002336.1:197656-307656 GCA_905221615.1 Symbiodinium sp. CCMP2592 | reverse complement strand
GTTTATGGACGCGAATTCCAAACTTCAGCTGATTCTTGGAGCACCTACTTTAGCACAAGCTGCACCAGCCCTGGAGCTATTCTGGAAGCGCTACGAAGCTGTCAACCCTTCGCATCAAGTATTTCAGAGAGCCAGGGAAGGCCGATTGGTTTTGAACCAAACCCTCCCTTTCTATTTCCATGCTGACGAAGGGAGGACTCTGAAGAAGAAGCCGGTTTTTATCATCCAATGGCAGCCATGTTGCGGTAAAGGAGTCGGCCGAAAGAACAGTGATGCTCTGATCCAGGCTAAGCTTGAGGAGCTTCGCCTACAACCGAATTTCAAGGGGCACACCTTCGTGACAAGGTTTTTGGCTGGCTTGCTGTTGGGTTCGAGCTACGCTGACAAGCCTCAAGTTCTCAGCGATCTTATTGAGCACATTTGTTTGGATATGAGGGACCTTGGGGACAATGGTATTCAGCTGGCTCAGGGGCATCTTTGGTTATGCCCGATTGGCAACAAAGGGGATTGGAGCTACCTAGTCCAGGTGGCAAATCTGACGCGAAGTTATCGAAATGCCCCGAAACGTGCCTCCTCGAAGGCGCCCGACAAGTGCATTTGCCATCTGTGTATGGCCGGGGCACCAGCTTTCCCATATGAAGACATGTGCGTTGCTCATATTTAACATATTTTCTCGCTAAATTAATACATAGCACTGGTTGTATATGTTTGTTGCAATACCTCATATAGCTCTAGGCTGTGTCAATGAAGATCGAACAACCAGGAGTGAAAACGCCAAGTTTACCCATACGATGCCTGTGCTCACTATGCCGTGGACTACGGAAGCCGCATGGACGAGACTGCTACTGCATGACCCAGAAAACAAACCTGCGTTTCACAAGGTGGACGTGTGGCACAATATGCAGTTGGGACAAGGGAAAGCATTCTGCAATTCTGCGCATCGGCTATGATTTCTCTCCTCCCGTATTTCGAAGGCTCGAATGTTGACTTGAGGTTTTCGACCATGTTCGAGGAGTTCAAGAAGTTCTGCAAGGCTTGGCAATCATCAATATGACTTTAGAACTCTTCCTCTTATTCGAATGACCCTTTTCAGATCAAAGTCCTGGTCGGCCCAGATCGCAGAAAATTCGTTTCGATAATGTTGCATTATAATATATAAGCTTGATGCCCATAATCCTCTGGGTTAGATTTCCCATATCAGGCTATCGGCGAACAGACCTACCTTCAGAAGTTTTCGCCTGATACTGTCGGTTGCGCACAGTCGATGCTGGATGTGCCGGATGGTCACTGGCACAAAGGAGGAGTCACCACAAATCTTATGCGGTTCATCGACTATTGGTGCGAGGACAACGAAGACCTGGGGGCCGATGATGAGAATTTCCAACTCATTGTCGCTTGACCTCGACCAACCTTTTGCGAGTAAACGAATTACAAAGTAATTTCATATTATATTATGTTATGACACCCGAGTTTGGATTTCTAAGGCAGGTGCGGCAAAGGCCGTGAATGCAGCGCTGAGTGAAATGTATACAGGTGATATGTGGCTGTCACCGATCGAAGCGACAAGGATTGCCAACCGAGGCTTTTATTTCCTTCGTGCATATGCCAAACTGGCATACAACTACAACCGCTCTGGCTTCACACGCTTTCCCTTGTATCCGAAAGCTCACATGCTCTTCCACACATTCTATGGACTTCTAGTGACTGCGAAGCAGGGAAAATACTCCCTTAACCCCGTGTGCGAAAGCTGCCCACAAGATGAAGATTTTGTGGGCCGTGTGGCTCGGATCAGTCGTCGTTGCGGTACAAGGGCCATACAGCCAAGTGCACTACGGCGATATTTGATCCATTGCCGAACAGTGTGGACGCATGAGCTGTACTGAGCAGACAAAATAAGCGCTTGGACACCAATACATGCGGCTGAGATGTTTCAATGTGAGATTAATGAGCTTTTCCGTGAATAATTGGCAACCACCCGAATTCCTAGAAATTTGCACGAATCCAACAACAACAAGATTTCCTAGAAACATTAGGATGATCTAAGAAATTCCCCACCCCGGGTTCCGCTGGTATGTGTATGTGTATGTGTATCTGTATCTGTATCTGTATGTGTATCTGTATATGTATATGTATATGTATATGTAAGGCTCAGCAGCAGGGTGCCCCCTGTGTTGGGTTTGGTGTTCTGGGTTCTTGGTTTTTGGTTCTGTGGGCCTTCGGCTTTTTCGGGGTTTTGGCCTTTGGCCTACTCGTGCCATGGACCTTGGTACAAGGAAGTTTTCTGTGTTGCGCTGGAGCTGTGTGGATGGCGCTATGATTTCCACCAGCACTTGCAACAAGATACCGCAGAAGCTGCAGTACCTCGGAGGCCGCGTCGGGTGGCTGCCGCTTATCTGCTCCTGTCTTCTCGGGCTGCATTGCTTTTGATGCAGGAACTGGACCCAGGAACTTGCAGCAGTGGGCTGCCTATACACCACCCGGGACCCCTCTCAACAACGCTGCCTAGCCCTTGCTTGGTCCCAGGTTTGTCGATGGCTACACCTGGTCAGGTCAGCCACACAGGCTGGCTGCATTGTGCCGCCCCGTCTCTACAGTCGGTATTTTGGGCTCATAACCACTCAGGTCCGCTGTGCATGCTGCAAGCCACCCCTGCACTCGAAGCGCTCAGTGCCACCAGTGCCTTTCCGCACCTGCGGAGCCGCTGGCACCAAGCTTCCAGCCGGGCCTCAGGACCATCTGCATGCAACAGCCTCTGGCTTCTACAGCTTAGGGCGCCCGACGGCAGGCTTCGCCTCACGCCACTAGCGAAGCAGCTCCTCCGTATGCAGCAAAATCTTACCTCTGCTTCGGACTACACGTACTCGGCCACTGGTAATCGCTGCGCTTTCCCCGACCCGCCTTGGACCAAGTATCCTTTACGACCTTGCCTCCCGGATTTTGAGATTGGTTTCCTCTCAGGCCGCTATGGAACGACGATCATGCAGATGGACGCCGCCATATCCAACTTGAAACCATGGATTAGGTATGGGCTCATGCGTCAGCTCCCACCTGTGACTGCCGGTATTAGAAATGCAGGCTGTTCTCGCACAACATCATGCAGCTACCCTGTGTTGGATGCATTTCCGGGAGTTCAAGCGATGCCTGTTGCATCACTTTACTTCTGCTTCCATCGAACCGTAGTCTGTGATCCCTCTGCCCAGTCTCCTTTACAGGGCCGGTGCCTCAACCTTGCCCTCCTGCCGCGTGTGTCCCTGCCTGGCCGACCAAGGTTCGAGGCTTCCTCGCCTTGGGTCTGGCCCTCGCAGTCACGTCCTGCTTGGCTTGAGGTCCTCGCCGGAAGCCCAGCATTTCTTGTCACTGTCTGCCGTTGTCCCCTACGCGCTCAGGCTTGAGGCTTCCTCGCCGGGTGCGCTGCCCTCAGCCTTATGTGTTGCTCGGGGATGCCTGAGCCTCAAGCAGCCCCCATCACTCAGCCTGTCCTGTGCCTGCAAGTGCTCTCCGTGGATGCATCTGCTTGATTCCCCGCAGCCCTGGGCTCTGCGCCTTGTCTTGCCTCCTTTCGAATGGTGTGAGGCCCCAGCATCTGAGTGCCCTCGCCCTTGTGAGTCCGGGTGCGACTGGCTGTGCTCTGTGTGCTTTCAGCCTGTACTTCCGACATGCCACCCAAGAAGGCGAAGCGGAGGCGACACCACTCCCCGACGGCGGCTTCTGCGAGTTCGGCTCCTTCGGGGCGTGCGGATGCGCCTACCATGCGACCTATGGGTCCGCCACCTCCACTGCCGGTCAACTTGCCGAAATCGGCCAAAGCAGGGGGGATGCCCAAAGCCGGAGCAGTTGCGACACCAGCAGCCAGGAGGCCACCAGCGTCGAGGCCACCAGCAACGAGCTCACTACCAGGTGCACCTTCCAGGACTCCGGCGCAAGCTCCCTCTCCGGCTGCTGTGGTCACTACCGGTACGACCAGAACCATTGCAGTGCCACCGGGGCCAGCGTCGCCAATAAAAGGACCCACAGCGGGGCTGGCCTCTGCTACCTCTGCCGCGGACCAGACATTCCGAGTCACCCCTGCAGGCAGTGTTGTCACCATTCCGCTGCCTCCAGCTGGCCTGCAATATGTCATCTCCGTCATGCTCCGCTTTCATCCTCGCCATCGCCGTCGCCGGCAAGCCGAGGACCATGAGGTGTATCAAGGAGGCCTTTGTGCACATCGGGCTCAGCGAGCTCTTGGCGAGTGCTCTTGCTGGGCAGTTTTGTGGAGCAACCACACAGCCAATAGTGCTCCTCTGGTCGGCTGCCGGACCTACGGACGGGTCCTGCTATGTCGTGCAAAATGCTCGGGCGTGCGCCTTCTGGTGTGTATGCGACTACCCTGCCTGACTAAGCCATCCCTTGTAGACACAGCCTGCAACTGCCATCCTGCCCAGGTAGCCGTTTCTCCGGACATCGGTGTGCCTGCCTGGCAGCGTGCTGGGGCCTTTGTTCTCCGGCCCCATGTCTGCGTGCTCCATGCTGCAATCTGGCCTGGCCCACGCATGGGTGCCTCACCTCCTCAGGGCTGTCACTGTGCGCACTCTGGCCGTGCTGTGCCCTTACGGCCGCGACCTAAGCTGCCAGCCAAGCGATATGCCGACCGCCTCTTCTGTCCTGCCTCATGCTGTACTGGTACCTGGGTGACTTGTGCTGTCTCGTGTCGGCTCAGATTCTCCTCCAAAGCCCTTTCTTGCTCCTCTTGCGGGCCCTCTACCCCCATGTCTTCGAGGCAACAGAAGCGCCAGGCTCGACAGCGGTCCAGACCTGTGCCCGAAGAGCGCCCTCGTCTTCCCCTGGGTGATGACTCTGACGAAGTGGCCTCCACCATCAGAGCTGCTATCAGAGCTGGGGACCCTGTGCCACTCCGCTGTCTTAACTACTACCGTGAAAGGGATGCCCTGACTACAGACGATGTTGCTTTTCTCCAGTACATGACCTGGAGAACTCGTCCGCCGCCAATGACGGTCTTCTTGAAGCACACCATCAAGTCAGTCAGAGCAGGCCCCCTAGAGGTCCAAGAGCGCTCATCGAAGCGCTTCTTCAACATCCAGCTCCAGAAGGCACGGTCGACCAGCTCCCTGCACCAATGGAGGACACCACTGCCAGTCCATCTATGCCGGTGCTGTCTGAGTCGGTCACCGATCTGGACTCTGACATGGCATCCGACTCAGCACCAGGCCGCTCCAGCGCTACCCGGGCTACCAGAAAGCAGCCGAAGAACAAGCAGCCGAAGCTCAAGAAAGGCACTGGCCATCGATGGTCACAGCTCGGGGGTGCCGGACTATGACCCCGATTTTATTCCGGATCCGTCTCTTCGCCCGCGAACTCGCAGCACATGGTTTGTACAGACAGATGCTGATGCGAGTCCGGGACTGCGTCCCGGTGCTGACAGTATGGCAGAGACTTCGATGCGCACGGAGGCATACATGACTGCGCTGCACGAGCTGCCGTTCCTGCTTCAGTGTCTGCCCTTGACCCCACATCATTGGCATTTCTGCCTCCAAGGTCGGCTTCCCTCGACTGTCTTCTTCCACTGTCGTTCTGCGGGTGCGCTTATGCTACGGCCTTCGCCTAAGATGTGCTCGCCTGCGAGCTGCCTCTCGCCCCAGGCTCCGTGCTCGACCTCGCCGTCGTCATCAGCATCGCCCTCGGCAACCAAGGTGCTGGCCTTGCCTGCTCTCTAAGCTGCAAGGTCTCTTCCCTGCGCGACACCTGCTGTTTCGTGCTTTCAGAACCCTAACACGCCAAACCCCATCTTCGTGCACTGCTGCGCCCGGTCCCAAGTCCGGGCGGGACTTTCTGCATTCGGCGCCGCCTTTTCTCTGTCGACTCTGTCTTCCTCTACTGCTGCCCCACTTATGCGCCTCTATGCCTGTCCCTGAGCCGAGGGTTGGAGGCACTGGCAGTCGCCATCCTGCTGAAGCCGTCCAACACGGACGACATCCTCGCATCTCTCTGGCAAAGCCATGCGACTCCCTTGTCGCTTCTATCCCCCGTCTTCCTCGATCATCCTTTGCCTCTTCAGTTCGAAAACGTGCTCTCCAAAAAGGGCCCTCTCGAGGGCAGATCGGTGCGGCAGTGCTATGTACCGTGATCATCGCATTGAGGGCGGCTGCTCTATGCTGCCAAGGCCCACTTGTTCAACGCGGGTGCGCCCTGCCCCTGCACATCGTGAGCCCCCCAGAATCCACTTTCTCAGCTGGAATGCAGGCGGATTGTCTAGCGAGCGCTACCAGCAAGTTGCCCTGCGTGGCTCCGTACTCAAGGTCAGCACCTGGCCATTGCAGTGATTCAGGAGACACACTGGGCGTCCGACTTGACTTTCAAGATGGAGGGCTGGCAAGCTCTTGCCTCGCCCAGCCAGGACCGCGTATCTGGCATTCTCGTGCTTGTGAATCTCCGATTCTTCCATCGGGACCACATACAGCTCACATCCATCATTGAAGGCAGGCTGGTCCACCTACGCCTTGAAGGCGACCCATCCCTGGATGTGGTCATTGTGTATCAGTTTCTCTACTCCAGCACCAAAGCACTTCCTGGCGCAGCTGGCCTGGAACAGGCCCTGGTCAAACGTTCTTCACTTTGGACCAAACTGCACCAGACCCTTGCTAGGTTCCCACGTTGAAACTCTGTGCTGGTGCTAGGGGACATGAATACAGATTTGCTTCCTGACCCACCATGCGTTGGGCAGGGTGTACGTACCCGCCTCAGCCGGCTCCCTCCGGATCAACAGGAATTTCAGCAATTGGTTCGTACCTTCTCGCTTCAGGCTCTCAACACTTTTGGCCGTGCGGGAACTCACGCTCAGACTTTCCTGCCGGCCACCGGCGGCAGAGGCACGCAAATAGACTTTGCGCTAGTGCGCCAAACCACTGCCGATGGTGTGGCCAGGCGAACTGGGCCAGTTTGGCTGCCTTTTGTTGACTCTACTAGGCTCCGGCACCTGCCTCTTCTGGGCTCTATACTCAGACCTGCCCTGCCCAGGCAGGCCAAGCAGCCACGCTCACCATCATTGTCAGATTTCAGGCGCATGCTCGGGTTTCCTTAGAGCACGCACAGCCAGAGGATGTCTCTGACTGCCTCCTGCAGGCCTGGAAACATACAGCACCCACTCCTCCCACTGCCGACCGGATCCATAGTCCGAAGACTCAGCTGATCCTCCTCCGTCGTGAACGTAGTTCTTTTGTGCAGCAGCAGGCTCTCCTCGCCTCTCTGGTCTGGCCCAAGGAGGAGGAACTGAAAGAGGCCAGCAAGAACCTCAAACTGCTATGTGCCCAAAACAAGCAGTTTAAAATTCAGCAGATCCTACAGGAGGCGGAGCAGGCTGCCCAAAAAGGTCTCACAGCCGTCTACCAGGTGGTGAAACGTCTTGCCCCCAAGACCTCTCACAAGCCGATCCTTTTTCGAGACCCACAAGGCGTTCCCCTCACTACGACCCAGGAAGCGCAGGCCTTGCAAGAATACTTCCGACGCCTCTATCGCTCCTCCTCGCCGGAGCCTCATGAGCCGGGTAACTCGTTCTCTCCTTTTGATGTTGAGGAGCTTACCAATGCCGTTGCGCAGCTTCCCTGTGGCAAAGCCCTACCGTCTTGGCTTGCACCGGCCCCGCTCTGGTCCCTCGCTGCTGAACAGGTGGCCACTGCCGGTCACCCCGCGCTGACCCCATGGCTGATGAACATGGCTGCGCCCATGCCGGGGCAGTGGCCTAAGTCTTCGCTGTGCCTCCTCGCCAAACCGGCCAAGCCTCCGAAATGTCCCGAGAATCTCAGGCCTATTGCCCTTCTTCATCCGGTTTCAAAATGTCTGGCGAAACTGACGGCTGGCCTTCTGCGCCCAACCGTGCAGCATCTCGCCACTCGTTTTCCCCAGTTTGCTTATGTTGGGGGCCGATCAGTGGAAGATTCTATCGAACGAGCTTGTTCCCATTGCGCTGCCGTTCGCACGGTTCTCGGTGCGCAAAAGTACAATATATTCATCTCCGGCGTCAGGGGCATGCTGCGGGGAAGTGCAAAGGGGGGATCACCCTCTCTTTGGACCTCTCTCGTGCGTTTGATTGCTTGCCAAGAGAGGTCTTGCACAAAGCTCTTGTCTTCGCGGCTGTGGAGCCTACACTTATAGACCTTATTCTTCACATACATCGTCACGCCACACTTAGCATTGCACACAAGTCACACTCCATTGATGTTGAGCTTCATTCGGGCGTGCGTCAGGGTTGCAGCCTGTCTCCTGCATTGTGGAGTATCTTCATCTGTTACGTCCTCCACCTCCTGAGCGAAAGAATCCCTCTCTCTTGCCTGACAGCATTCTCGGATGATATTCTTTCGCAGTGGCAGGTCCATGAGCCTGACGATATTCTTCGCAATTTGCAGGACATTGCGTTCATCATTGACACTTTAACCTCTCTTGGTATGTCAGTGAGTGACTCCAAAACGGTCATCCTTGATGGTCTCCGGGGCCCTGCCAAGTCCAGACTCCTGCGTCCTCTTCTGCAGCGCCACAAGGACAAGGGTCCCTGTCTCCGTGTGATGTGTGCTGCTGGCTTGCCCTTTCGCAAACAGCATCCCTACTTGGGCATAGTGCTCAGCTACGACTGCTTTGAGAAGCTATCCCCCCAAGCCAGAATCAAGCAAAGCTGGGCGAACTTCAGCCGCCTCTTCTCGTTGCTTCGTTCCAAGCACATCCTGCCCAAGCAGCGCTTGCAGCTCTGGACTGCATGTGTCTTCTCCACACTGAGGTATGGCCTTACCAGTACCGGTCTCCCTCGAGGCCCAGACACTATCCGCCAGATCGTGGCCAAGCAGGTCCGCCCAGTCCTCAAGTCCCCCAGCTGGATCACCCAGGAAACCACGTCGGATCTTCACGCCAGGTTCCGCCTTCAGGACCCTATCGTTCAGCTGGCTGCTCAACTGCAGGCACGTCAGACTCGTCCCTCTCTGAGCATTGAGGCCTTCGATACACCCGAACGGCTGCGTTGGCGTGCTGCCCTCCCAGCCTCTTTTGCGGCTGATCCTCAGGTCCATCAGTCTCCTTCCCTCGATGTGGTCATGTAGATATCTCGGGCACCATTACGCGCGTATTCACCTGCCCGCACTGCCCGCAAACTTTCCCTACCTTAATTGCTCTTCGCACCCACTGCACCAAATCGCATGGCAAACCGTCCGCCCTGGACGAGACGCCTTCTGCGGAGGCCAATGCTGCTGCGTTTGCCAAGACCACGCAGACCACCAACCCGAGCACGGCTGGCGCTCTTCTGGCCCCTCCCACTGATGGGCCTGTCTCTCAACCGCGTCCTTCGCAGCAGGAGTTGCGTGCTAGGTTCATGCATTTCGCCAAGGACGGAATGCCTCACTGCGCCCTGTGTGATCGGAAGTTTGCTGCCTGGCCACCTTTCCTGAACCACCACTACACCCATTCCTGCCCTGCTCAGGTTCATGATGCTGCTGCACCTGATGCCTCCTCTTGTGCTTCGGCCGCGAATCTGGAAGCTGAGCGCTCTGTCCCTGACACTGCACCAGCTCCACAGGCTGACCCCTCCTCCTCTTTGGCTCTGCCCTCAGATGCGCTGCCGCTCCTTCACCGTCCCGAAATACGTGCTCTAGCACTCCAGGATGATTGGCAGCCCCTGGCTCAACGCCTTCGCTCCATACATACCGACCACGGTCTGCGGCACTGCCCTGTTTGCCATCAGTGGTTCGCCCGCACACAGGATATCTTTCGGCACTTGAAACGTCAGCACCCGCTACCTGTGCTTCAAGAATCTATGCGTGCTGACTGGCTCACAGCTCGTACGGCTGCTGCCCGCTCTCCCTGTAGCTGGTGCAGACTGACAGTGTGCAACAGACCATCACCTTGCGCCTCCTTGTCCGTCATGAGCTTGGCCTCCTCACAGGCTCTGGGCAGCGGCCTCTCTCTTCAGGAGGTCCAGAAACGGGAGGCCCAGGTCGAGTTGCAGCTCCTTCAGTGCTGGGGAGAGAGTCCGATGGATCTGGACGTGGCGAACAAGCGCCAAAACGAGACGGAGGACGTGGACCAGGAGAAGGAACGGGACACGAAGTGGCACCGGCCGGAATCAAAGGGTGGTTTCGGCCGAGGCGGACGGGGGAAAGGCAATCAGTCGGGCCACCCTCCCAAGAGCAACGGGCCTCGTCGACAGCCGTTTCGGCGAGCACCGGAGTCGGAGGCCAAAGCTCCAGAAGGTATGATGTGGCTGCTGGGCAAGCTCCTCTTGCGCCACGAGGATCAGATGGGCATCGACCGCACTCAGAACGGATTTGTCATGTTCTTCAAGCGGGAGAGCGCTCTATCCCTGGTTCCTCAGTTCGTGCAGAAGTCTCAGCACTGGCATGCTCTGAAAGAGCAGAAGCAGGAGAAGATGGACGAGATTGCTCTCCCTCTGAGGACCTTCCTCTTCCACACTATGTTGGAGGCCCTGGTGAAGCGCATCAAGGATACGGTGAAAAACGACGAGCAACTGAAGACTGCTACCATCCTTCAGGTATTCCTTCCGAAGGAGGGCGAGCTGGAGCTGCGCGTTCCCTTCTTGAGCTACAACCCAGAGACCAAAAAGCCTTTTTCCCTCTATTCGGGCTTTCGAAAAGCATCCGGGCTCTCGGCTTGGCCTTGGGCGTGCCAGTCACCGTCTCACCGTGACTCACTTGTGACTTGTCTTTGTACGGTGCTTTTGCGCTGAGTCTCAAGAAAAACCCTAACCCTAAGATTTTTAGGATGACTTTTCATGTAAGGAATCCAGGCAAAGTTCACCCTAAACAACCATTGCAAAAAAACCAACTCTCTACTTTAATTTTGTTATGATTAGATTCTTCTTCTACTTTCTTTCATACTATCTTAGGGTTGCGGTAGGAGAGAAAGCTCTAAGACTACAGATCAGCAGGCCTGCATTTTTCAAGCAGGCAGTCAGACTGATAAAGACTGCCAAGTCAAGTGGCAGTTGATGGCCGGCCAGTCAACTTAGGTTGCAATTGAAGCTGAATCAACAGAGCTGGCCATACAACCAGTAAACGATTTCCTGCTAGCTTGGCAGGCTTTGTGTGCCGATATGCGAGCTGAGTCGTCAAGCCAAATCGTTGTTCGAGCTGCATCCTGCAAGTTCGCGACACTACACATCAGGTGCGACAGTTTCAGTTCTGGTTGCACACCTTGCCGGAACTCACTTTTGTGTTGAGGTTCCGCTCGCGATGGGATTATGCTCTGACTTTCCATGATTGTTTCAGAAAGTGAGAGCTCTCTGCAAGCACGGTGCTCTGAGATGACGGCTGGTCCGCAAACATGATAATATGTACATATGTATATATGCACTAATACTTGCTTTAAAAATGTACAATCGTTTGTTGTACAATATATATATATATATATACACAGACATGTATACAGAAATATATTATATATATACATACACACACATACATACATACATACATACATACATATAATAAACATAATATATATATATATATATGTATATATATATATATATATATATGCCGTAGATGGATTGACCGTGCACGGCACTCAGAGTTCCGGGTCCGTGGCACTGACAGACCAGATCTTTCGTAGAAGACTTGTTCATCGAGCCTAGCTCTGGTTTAAGTGAAAAGAGTACTTTGTCATCATACAGTCCAGGTCCACTGAGATTCATCCTGTGTTTGTGGGTCACAATTGGAGGCTGTCAGCACTTTGCATTCTGGGGTTTATTCAGAGACTAGGCGCCTCGGGTCTTAGTTAAGTACACATGGATAATATCCTTTGACTAGTAGGCTTGGTCGGGCTAGCTCTTAAAAGCTAAGCTTGAATCTAAGCCCGTCGGGTCTTTAGCGGCTGCCGCTGAAAATCATAGATATCCCCTGAATAGGGTTATACTAAATTAGCTCAATAATTAAGAACCCAATAAAACCGAAAACCCCAAACCCCAAAACCTAAACCAGAGTCAAGCTCCTGGCGACGAGCATGATGGTCCGGGCCCCAGAGTGCAGCTTGGGGTTAGGGTTTAGGGGTTTAGGGGTGTCGCCCTCCGTGGCGTTAGGGGTTCTCGCCCTTCGTGGCGTTAGTGGTTTTCGCCCTCCGTGGCGTTAGATTAGGGGTTTTCGCCCTTCGAGGCGTTAGCGGGTTTCGCCCTCCGTGGCGTTAGCGGGTTTCGCCCTTCGTGTTAGCGGGTTTCGCCCTTCGTGGCGTTAGGGTAGGGGTCGTGGTGTAAGGGGCGGGTGGGGTTTCGGCCGCGTGTTAGTGGAATGAGTGTTTGGGGTTTCGGGCTGGGGGGTTGTGTGGTTTCATTGGTAGCCTTGAGATCCGCAGAGTAGTTGGAGCATCACTTAACATCATTGCAAGATCTCAGGCCCTGGACTTGTAAGTATTGCTTCTTCTTGGACTCGCCCCGGAATATGCCACAATGTTGCTGCTGAGGCCGGATGTGGAATTGGCTTCCGGTGCTGCGGCTGCTGGCAGAGGACCGATTCCGTGCATCCATTGCCACTAAAGCAGAAGATGCTATGCTGAAGCATTCTTGTCCGGAGATGTGGCACGCACAACAGTGACTCACTGCATGCCTTAAGGCTTGCTCAGTGTCAGGGCAACATGCATGGCATCGTAAACCAGGTTACATTGGGGAACAAGGGTTTAAAGGTCGTGTTGTCACGGCTCCATACCCTTCAAAACTTAAAGCCTTGGCTATCGTATCTTGCTCGACTTCAAGCCCTAGCTCCTGTCCACTGTGCCTCTTCACCACATCCGAACTATAAGCCGCCCGAATCCCCAACCCGCCGGCCGCGATGCCTTCGGTGTACGATGCCTGGAGAAACCTGTATCATTCTGGTCAGCGCGGTGGCTGGAACAAGCGCTCCAAAGCCAAGGCTCCTGGAGGGCGATAATTAGCTAGTTAGTGGAACTTAACTTACTCTGTCTGACAGTGACAGTAGACAGGCTCAGGGTCATTGAGTAACGTTTCTTGAGCACAGGCGGCTCCGAAGCTCCCAGCCGCTCGGAACAGTGAAACAATCATTTGATGCTTTATTGTTTGGCAATGCACTGACTGTAGAAAGATATTAATCTATAATAGTAAACATTCTTTAGCTTGGACCTTTCAACTCGAAATTAATCCGAGGCGGTGATCGCACCTAGACCTCCGGCGCCTGATCCCGTGGATGCTGCTGTTCCGGCAGAGGGCGTGGAAGCTGTGGAGAATGCGCTTCTCCGTGCGTGGCAGTTCAGCCAACAGGTGCAAAGACATAGTACATAAAGTAAACTCCAGAAACTATTCAAGATCATCATAAATTCCCTTCGAGGTGTCTGGCGGGCTCGCATCGGCTTCGAATGATTCTGCTGGAGAGCATGCTATTCCTGCCGCGGCTGCCGCTGCTGAAGCTGGACCTTCGAATGATTCTGCTGGAGAGGATGCTATTCCTGCCGCGGCTGCCCCTGCTGAAGCTGGACCTTCGAATGGAGAGTATGCTATTCCTGCCGCGGCTGCCCCTGCTGAAGCTGGACCTTCGAATGGAGAGGATGCTATTCCTGCCGCTGCTTCCGCTGCTGAAACTGGACCTGGAATCCCTGCGCCTGGACCTGTGATGCCGCCGGTGGCTGACCCATCGGCGTCGGATGCTCCTGCTATGCCTGGCGCTGGGGAGGTGGATCAGCCTCACACTGAGCCTGATGCTGTGCCAGTGCCGGAGTTTGCGACTTGGCTTTGGATCCTTGAGAAATAAGTTTCGATTGCCAGTGCCTCACACAATCATTGCATTATTTTAAAGCTGCTTTGGGTTCTTCTGAGGTTTCAGCTGCTGACAGCAGTCGTGGTTTCCTGAGCGAGGTGCGGGCAATGCCAGTCATTATACGGCAGCATGGCATGACATCTGGCTGGATTGCGATGGAGACTGCGAGCGGTTCCGTGTACTGGTGCAACCCAGAAGGAAGGACTACGACGTTCAGACGCCCGCATTTGCTGAATGAGGCCGTTCTTCACACGGCGATGGATGGCGAGGCTTGCTGCCCTCCGTGGCAGCTTTGGTCGTTCTACGCCGTTCCGCTGGACCTGCCAATGTGTGAAAGGTTCTTCTGGTTCAACCCGGAAAGCAGCCACACCGCGCCGTTCCAGATGTTCGAGCCTGGGTAATTCCTCATTACAGACTTTTGTTTAATTTATTGTATTACAAGGCCCGAAGCTTTCAACATCCATTTCAGTTTGAATCCAACGTCTCAGGAAGCTGAGTTCAGAGCACTCGAGGCGGAGATTCGTCTGAGTCGCAAAAGACAGCGGCAAGCTGAGGACGAAGCAGCTGCCGAAGAATTAGCCAGGCGAGAGCGAAGGTCGAAGCGGAAGTGATTAATTGTCAATAGGCTAAAGCGGCTAAAGGTTCCTGGTTGGTCCCTGACATGGAATCCGGAATAGCCTGGCAGTCTAGCGCTGTTATTGTTTGGCGGCCGCTGCTCTCGCCTCCGGTCTCACCTAGTTTTGTGCGAGCTGCGTGTGCTAGCTGACCAAACCAGACCATGGGATGTCATTCATTGCTGCAATCTCAATTGTTGGCCGTCCGGGGCCCTGACTGATTCGCCCTGTTGTGAGGACACTTGGCACTTCGATTGCCCGGCTGGCGTGATGTCCTCAGCTTCAAGTTTGGTGCAGGGATCTGCGTGCAGCCTCATGTCAGTCAGTCAGTGAGTGAGTGAGCGGTGTCAGCTGAGCTAGTCAAGCGGAAGCCTTAATTGTAACGATAAACACCAGATCCCTCAACCCTGAACCTTTATCAAACTCTGGAACCCCTTTGGTGGTTTTGTCGAGGTCGTCTGCTGCGTGCTGCAATGGTCATCAAGTTCAAGATGGCCTGGGCCTTGTCGTGGCTAGATGCACAACCACAGCCTTGCCTGATTGCCCTACGCCCTAAACTTAAAGCCCAAAAACCAACTGACTGACTGAGTATTTACATTGCCAGTGGTCGTCATTCATTCTGAGTTTGTCTGCAAGAGACAGCTTCTGATTCTTCTTCGCCAGATTACATTACTTCTGATTCTGACGACGACCTAGGCTCCGACAAGCTTCGACTGGTGCACTTCACCGTACGGCCCTCGATCGGAGACCAGCCTTGCGAACGTCGTGGCATGGGCATGCTTGATGATTATGATTCTGATGCCTGCAGTTTTGGGTTCAGGGTATTAGGGCTTTTGGCGTTTGGGGATTAGTGGCCTCCGGCTGAAACTCCAGGCGCCGCTTCTGAGTCTCACGAAGCCCTGTGATTGCGTCTGTTATTGTCCTATGTTTGGCAGGGGTGATGCCATCGGCGTTGAAGGCCGTCGAGCGTTTGAGTGACGATGAGTGTCCGTCTGCGGCCCGGCGAATTGCTGCACTTCACTTCAGCGAGATTGGTTATGGATGGATTGTGATCTGCTGCTTAGGTCTGGGATGGATGTTGCGGATGACTCGGTGTCGGATGATCCTGGAATGGATGTGTCGGGTGCCCAACAGGGAAGCATAATATTAGAGTCGGCGTTTTCTGCTGTTGCTCCTGCGTGCACCGCGTGCAGGGCGGAGCCCCTTCAATCCGTTGAAATGCACCGTCCAGCGAAGAAGGCATCCTGCGTTGACTTGAAATTCACATGCAATTCTGAACTCTGGTTCTAATTCGCACACAATGTTTGCCAGGCAAGACGACGTATGGACTGCCATCGACTTCCCAGCTTCGGCTGCTGCTTGTGGGGACGCTTGCCAGACGGGGAGTTGGACATCCGGGCTTGGAACCCATGCTGTCTTCCAGAAGTGGGCGACATCGAGATCAAGCTTGCCACTCCAACAATCATACTGCCTGCAGTGTTGAAGCCATGCCTCAGGAGTTTAGCTTTCATGTCTCCTCGGCTCCCAAGGTGCCGCCCAAGCCGGACAAAGGGGTAGAGTCCACCTCGGAGATCCTCCTCAAGCCCGTGGTGTTGCACAACTGGGGATGCTTAAGCCCTGCACTCAGTGTCAGTCTTTCTGTCACTGTCAGATAGCAATAACATTAATTGTATGGCTCCTGCTTCATGATCAGGACTCTTCAGCAGCACGCGAACAGCCAACACGAGATATCTTTCGATTCGCGCCAAAGAAGACCTCGCGAACATGGTGTACCATTGGGAGGATTACCAACGTGCCTGTAAAGACATGAGCGTGCCGCGGCAACGCTGCCTGACTGTCCGCCTGGGAGAGTACTTTTCAGGCGGGGCGTTGTTTATTACCGACTTTGTTCTGAGTTCTGAGTACATAATAATAGCGGCCCTGAAGCCAGGATTACCACCGGGATGGACAAAGCCCGGTAGAAAAGCGGTCGACCCCGACGTCTTTTTCCAGATGTTCCCTTGGTTGCTACCGGCCTGAACCTTAACGATGCCTCGCTTTGTCCTATCCGATGCGCAGGTAGTAATTCGTTTAATTTTGGATGCCTTCTGAATCTTCAGGATTCCACGCTGCAGACCGTGCCTGTGCTTTCACTTTTCAGTGGCGTATTGGGCTTGGAGTTGGGACTTTCTGAGCTGCAGCCTGAGAAACTCACAATGAGAAGGTAGCCCTGTCATGCAATGCATGGAAGGAGGGATTATTCAGTCATTGTCATCGGTCTTGAACTTGGTGTCGTGTCAGGTTCGTGCATGCCGCGGCCTATGCCGGGGCCTTGGGGCTTGTCATCGAGAGCGTTTGGATAGAACTTCAACCGCGGTGCTAAGGTGGAATGTGACCCCCTGTGTCGGGAGATCATATCCGCTCGCATTGACGACGGGCTAATCAGGAAGGCCGCGCTCATTGGCGACGTGCGGAAGTACACCCCGGCCACGGAATCCAATGACTTCGCCGGCATCACGGCAGGCTTCCCCTGTCAGGTGGCTTGCATAAGATCAGACAGATTGAAACAATTTTCGTGTCCGCGTGTATTCACCGAGTCTGTTCAGTGATCGTGACAGTGTCACACCGGCAGGGAGTTTCCAAAGCGGGGTTGAAGAAGGGCCAACTCGACCATCGCAGCGGGCTGGTATCTGAAATCTTCCGGCTCATCGACTGCTGCACCTCGATGCGCCTGAGCCGCATCGACTTACTCATGGCCCTAAAAAGCCTTCATGCCTTGGCATTGTTCTTGCTTGTTCGAGTTGATGCGTTGTTAGTCTTGCTGCAGTCGCTTTGCCATCCTCGAGAACGTTGGCCACTTGCTGTCCGAGGAGATGCGGCCCCTGATGAATCATGTTTTGGAGTTTTGGAGGCACCATGCGGCAACCGATTGAGCATGCGCTTGACAATTCACGTCCCTGCTGCTTGAGATGCTGCTGCCAGGAGTTTTCTCGCCGGGGCTTCGTGGTCCATTGGGCAAGCTGCCAGGCGAGGAATGTGGGCTTGCATGCTCCCCGTCTGCATTTCCAAGTCGCAGTGCTCAAGTGTGTGTGTGTGTGTGTGTGTGTGTGTGTGTGTGTGTGTGTGTGTGTGTGTGTGTGTGTGTGTGTGTGTGTGTGTGTGTGTGTGTGTGTGTGTGTGTGTGTGTGTGTGTGTGTGTGCGTGTGCGCGGGATTCTGATATTCTATTGTCTATGTACAATGTACATGCATAAAGATGTGACATGCCTGTGTATAATTACAGTGTTGCCTCCGACGGCTGTCACTGCCCAGATGAGACGGCAACGAGTGTTCATTTATGCTCGCAAGCCCGACTTCAAGCTCTTTGCCGCCGCTGGGAGAAGCTGCCGGATCTTGCCAGAGGCAGCAATGCAGGAGCAGGTGACCAAGGAGTGGAACATTCATGCGAAGCCCAAGTCCCTCGTTCGCTGGCTCCAGAGCTCGTTGGATAAAGTCGAGAACAAGCGCCTCGATGCTCTAGGTAACGTGGTGATACCACAGTGTGCCAGGCTAGCCTGTCACTTGTTTGGAAATATGGAGCTGCAGATGCCGTGACTTTAGAGTCCCTAGGCGCCTTGGCTCACGGGCCTGGGTAGTCATGGAAAGCTGTGCTCTCGGACACTGACTGGAGCTGGGGTGAAAGATGCTTTCGTGCGAAGATCATTATCATTCGTCGATTCCTCGATTGTCATGTATCACTGTTTCTGGTAGCTGCGGTCACGGCCTGTCCCCCTTGCAAAGTTAATTGTCTCTCTCTCTCTCTCTCTCTCTCTCTCTCTCTCTCTCTCTCTCTCTCTCTCTCTCTCTCTCTCTCTCTCTCTCTCTCTCTCTCTCTCTCTCTTTGTTTGTCTCTCCCACTCTGTCTCCCTCACTCACCCTCATTGTCGCTCTGACTCACGTCGTCCCACTCACAATCATGCAGTCACGGTCACAGTGAGTGACAGTGAGAGAGGCAACACTGGATGCAATCCGGAAGGTTGACAGTCCCTGTGTGGTTGCATTGCTTCTGACGCTGACTGACTGACTGACTGACTGAGTGAGTCTTCCTGGCGGCAGATTCGAGAAGTCCCTGGTATTGAATTCAATGTCGTTGGTCTGTTTGCGCATCGCAGCAAGAAGAGTGCACAACATGACCCCGGCCCCGTGTGTATGACATTGATACGTGACACCGAAGCAAAGTCTGAAGACGACTTCCCAATAACAAGCAAGAAGTTTGCAATGGTCTGTAAATATCCAGAACGGGAACACCTACCCCGAATCACAGCAATAAGTGTGCAGAACCTGGCCCCGTGTCATTCAATGAATAGCCGAATTCAAAACTCTTGATCATCTCGAAGCCCAGCCCCAGCTTCAGCTTAATTAATTAAACGAGGAGGTGAACATTGTCTTTAACTTTATCCTCGGTTCATGACGCTTCATGTCCTCCTGCACTGCGTTCAGCCCGCTTTGCTTGTGGCTTTGTTATCGGCAGGCAGGGCCGCGACGATAATTGCAAAATTTGGACCTTTCCTTACTTATTGCCCTCATGGGAGTGCGGACCAGTTCTTTTGGACGCGATACGCAGCTGCTTGCCTTGCAGGCTTTGGTGATGATGTCTCAGGCCCCTGCCCGGAGACCGCAAGCGGCCAGGCTTCTGCTACGTTATGGCTGCGAGATTCGGGAGTACTTGGGAAGCAACAAGTTCAACGATGCCATTCAGGGGAGGGTCGTCCTCAGTCTAAAGTGTTCTTTGCTTTTTCGCGCGGGGCTTAGGACCATTTCCAGGATGGCTATTCTCTTTCATTATCTGTTATAGGCTTTTGCTTACAGTTCGATGCTTGCTGGTCTGGTGCTGCTTACTCATCATTGGAAAGACGTCTCTCTCCATTGCCGGTCCAGTGCTATCCGAGGAAAGCGGTCCAGGACCGTTGAGTATCTATCGGATGACGAGCGACCTCCTGAGGTCGCAGCAGATGCTGCAGACACCACTGAGGCTGAAGCATCCACAGTGCAGCTGCGGCGGCCCGGCCGTGCGCGAGCCTCCCAGGCCAGGACCATCGACAGCCTGTCCGATGACGATCAGACGACTGATGGCTTGGCACGACGATCGAGTGATGCCACAGCAGATGCTCCAGACGCGGCTGAAGCATCCACAGTGCAGGTGCGGCGGCCAGGCCCTACAGGACTCTCCGAGGGACGACAGTCAGGCATTGGCCTGAGATCCAGACTACAACGGGTGGCACCAGCTGCCCACTTGTTGCAGTCGAGGCTCGTACAGCTGACGAAGCGCCGCTGCAAATGCAGAGGCCAGACATGTCTTCAGAAGCTTGCCGGCAACGTTGCTGGCCTCAAGAAGCTACGCCAAGAGCTCCGATCTCTTGACAAGAGAGATGCTGATGTGCGGATTCATGCAATGTTGACGGCATCTGCTACGCTGTCGCTGTCGGTGTTGCAGGTTCCGGTCTGCCAGATGGCTTTCAGAATGTTGCTGGGAATTGGCACGGCCCGCTTCCGGAAGCTCAGGCTTGCAGCTGCTGCACAAAAGCCCGCTCCGCTAGATGGCCGCTTCGGGCATCGCCTGTTCTTGACGAGGAACAAAGGCAGCAAGGCGAAGCGTGAAGTGGTTGTGCAGTTTCTCCAAGAGCTGTATGAGACTGCTGCTGAACCACTGCCCAATGTTCATGGCAAGCCTCCGGAGGAAGCAGCTGCACTCACGGCGGCTGCAAGGTTCGAGGATCGTCGCCCGGAGGGCCGTCAGTTCATGGCTTTTCGGCGCCACCGCGGCCGCCGGCCTCGAGTGGTAGCGAAACAACGAAAGCCCAAGACTGCAGCTGGTGCTCAGGAGATGCGAGAGATGCGCTGCCTCCCGCCAGGGACCTTCACCGACTATTTGAATCTGCTGAATGCTCGGCTGAATGCTGGGGAGATCAAAGGGCACGAGAACGTTCAGAAGATCAGCCTCAAGTTGTTCAACAAGGCTTATGTTCAAGTTCTCATTGCACGGTTTCCTGAGATTTTGATCTTATAAGGGTCAGTGTGCGAGATCATAATAATAGGAATGTGCAGTCACCTTCGGAGTGATCCATGTGGCATTCGCCACTGCTTTAACATCGAAACCTGCGAGGTTTGGTCCCAGTCGTTCCACAAGCTGCTGTCGATCCGTGAATATTCTCAGCACTCCAAGTGCGCCAGCTGCATGAGACACAAGCTGATTGTGTCCAGGCTGGGCAACGATTGGAAGGCGCGCCAGGCGCAGATGATCGCATACGGCTCCCACCTTCGTCGTCAATACGAAGACAGGGTTCAATATTGGGCCACACGAGCTCAAAGCCGGATCCGTGCTCTGAGCGTGCGACAATTGAGGACCATCTGCATCATTGTCGACTCCATCGATCACTCGAAACTGCGCTGGCCTCGCAGCCTGGTGCTGCAGAGTAAGGACTTCGCTTCGTTCAACAGACCGCACCTCACGTGCACAGGTGTAATATGCCACGGATACTCCGCTTTACTCTGTATCAGTGAAGGGCACGTGAGCGCCGACAGCTCTCGCACAACGGAGATCATCATGCACACCCTACAAAGACTGCAACGCGACATGGTGGATCTTCGGGCGTGCCAGCTGGTCATCCAGTCCGACAATTGCTCCAAGGAGGGTAAAAACAACACTCTCCTCCGAACATTGTCGGGGTTAGTCTCCTCGCGCCGCTTGGGCAGGTGTGAACTTCGCTATTTAGAAAGCGGCCACTCGCACGAGGCAGGTTCTCATGGAATTCTATGGGCTTGGGCGTACGACCACTGTTTATTGAATCAGTTTAGGTAGCCACCGAAGGAACTTCGATCGTTAGTCAAAGGCCCTGAGATTGATTTCCATTGCAGGACGTTGACGCGTGGTTTGGCTTGTTGGCAGGCTTCATAGAGCAGCACCAGGAGGTTGATTCTCCAGAAGCTTTCGTGGACCTTCTCAATGCTTTCTTGCATGCGCAGCCGCGCCCGCACGAGCAGGATCGAGCGGTGGTGAAGTTAGACCAGGTCAGAAACTGGTCCTTCGGTCTGGATGTGGCATTGAAAATGTAATGATGGTTTGATTGTGATTGTTTGTTGACTAGTAACAGACGCCGATCGATGAGCTCAAACCCGGCCTTGATTGAATCTTACACTCTGGCCTGCATTCAGTAAGGAAGCACTTTATGTCAGAGAGCACCCATCACGTGCACGTCAAGGGCATTGGCGGACCTGGCGCTCCACACGTGTTGGCACTCGACCTCTACGAAGACCTCCAAGCTGAAGGCCGAATTTGCCCAGAGCGTGTAGGCATAATAAGTCTCTGCCGGAGGCCACACGGGGATTTCGAGGGCTTCAGGCAGTCGGGTCTCCGCAGATGCTCAGTCAGTCAGTTTTGGGTTGCGACAAGAATACACCTGATTAAGTTTCACTCATAGTTCGAGCCCTAAACCCTAAACCTGACTGTGTATCAGCACCAGCTAGAAATTTTCTGCGACATCAAGAACATTAGCTTTGCTTTAACTCCAAAAGGTGCGCTTCAAGGAGTGCATGTGGACGGGCGTTTCTGGGCCAAGCGTGGCCATGCTGTGCAACGTGGAGACGTGTTGCTGAGGCGCGGTCGAGTGACACTGAAGTGATAGACACGGCTTTCCTTGGGCTCGGCTGCAGAAGCTCTGGGTAAGGAATCATGCGTCGTAAGTTCGAGTTTAGGTTTTTTTCGGAATCCCATTCCTACTGATTTAAGGAGTCCTAGTTCATCATCCTTGTCGGAGTCGATGCAAGCTTCGGGATATTATTATGGTGTACTGCAATCTCCAGCCACAGAATAACATCCATATGTCATTTGCAGAAGCCCAGCTCGCAAGATAATCAACTTTGAGCGGATCTACCGCTGCAAATTATTGTGGTATTTCTCTAAACCCTACAAACCTTATCATTGGACTGACTCTTGCGCCGGACAGGACGAAGCAGTGGATGAATCAGGCCAGCTTCGCTGGCACGGCGTTCAATTATCTGCCTGCAGCCGTCGCCCGTGCAATGATGGACACAGGCATGATTCCCGAAGGCCTTTCACTGGAAATGCATGCAGTTGTCATTCTTTTGATCAGTGTCATGTCATTCCCCACAGTTGTTGAAATTTCAGAATGCTTGAACCAGACTCAGAGTCGCAATGAATTGGGAGTGACAGAGACAGAGTTGGCTGCACTGCCTTGCCTGGGCAGTTATGAGCGTGGAGAAGAAGATGGAGACCAAAGCTGCGCCGAACTGGCGCAAGTATGCTGCCGTGCTGCGCCCCTCGCCTGCCAGCGATATCCTGATGTCAACTGACAGGGCTTAGCTTCAAATCCCTGAAAACCCTAAACCCTTCAAAACGAAACCCATGAGAGTCAAGCTTCAGACTATGCTTTTGCTGGGCTGGTAACTGGCACCTTCAGGCTCGGAACCGTTTCGTCGTCATGAAG
Organism: Symbiodinium sp. CCMP2592; assembly: GCA_905221615.1. Classification (NCBI taxonomy): domain Eukaryota; class Dinophyceae; order Suessiales; family Symbiodiniaceae; genus Symbiodinium; species Symbiodinium sp. CCMP2592. The sequence continues at coordinate 284,830 of CAJNDT010002336.1, read as the reverse complement.
CTGCGGACCGCCTGGAGCAACTGGCTGATGGTTTGGGCCCGCGGGGACCTCCGCTCGAAGTTTACAGGTGCCATCATTGAATGTTGTAGCACAGTGACAGTTGACACCGACAGACTAAATTTAATTTCCCATTCAAAGGGTTTCAAGGAATAATATTCCTTGGCAGGCTTTTGCCTGCGCCGGGTCCAGCAGTTGGCGGCCCTGGACCCGCAGGCAATGCAGCTCCGGTGGCCGTGGACTTCAACCCGGACCCCACGACATAATAAGAGTAATGATTCGACGACTTTAAGGTTTGTCGCGTGAGAAAAATCCTAAGACCTAAGCCTTATTCCTAAAATCCTAGACCCTAAGTCCTAAAACCTTAAACCCTAAATAATCTTAAACCCTAATTCCTATATAATTCCTAAACTTTAAACCTTAAGTCTCCAAATCTTAAACCCTAAATCAGCACTTGGAATTTGTAGCTTTGTGTAGCGTCTGCATCACCCTTTACTGAACTCCTGCCATCATTCTTTCTGGAACGGAAGGAGCCGAACGACTTGCGCTTGTGTCGTGAGCAGCCCGAGGCGTTGACGCAGTACCGTGCTGCACGTCGACGGGTGCATGTGTACAAAGCTGCAGCTCGCTTATGGGGCAATGGCATGCAATGGCCACGGGCCCTGGAGATCGCTACTGAGGCGTTTTCGGTCAGTGTTTGACTTCCGAACTGAGTGATAAAAACCCGGCATTTCATTATCATCAAGCCCTCTCAAAATAGACAGCTGCATTCGGAAAATGCTGATCGCAAAAGAGCCATGTCCTCAGAAAATCATCTCCTTAGAGAGAAGTCCAGGAAGTGATGAATGGAGTCGCCGTTCATCGCAAAAAGCATGGCTTCAACCTGTGTGCAAGCATGATTGGGTCATCTTCCGCACGCACTTGCCAATTGCAGGGTCAAAGCCAAGGGTTTTGTGATGAGCGAAGCCTTGGCTCATCACTTTGGGGCCTGCTGCTGCACCCAGGTCATTTCTGATGAATGGCCTCTTCGAGACCCTGTGGAATCCGAGGCACGGAAGCCAGTTTCTGAAGCCTCAACGTCTGTCAGTTGGGGGCAGGGAAATAGGATTGGAGTCAGCGGAGTGCATTTGTGATGAATCCAGCCCGGATTCATCACAAACGCGGTCCGCGTTCCGGGGACTGGATTTGTGATGAACCCGGACTAGATTCATCACAAATGCAGTCCGGGGATCCCCGGAGTGCATTTGTGATGAATCCAGTCCGCGTTCATCACAAACGCAGTCCGGCAGTCCGGGGAATTTCCGAAATCCCCGGAGTGCATTTGTGATGAATCCAGTCCGCGTTCATCACAAACGCAGTCCGGGGTTTTGGCGCGGAAATCCGCGGACTGGATTTGTGATGAGCCCGGACTAGATTCATCACAAATGCAGTCCGGGGAATTTCCGAAATCCCCGGAGTGCATTTGTGATGAATCCAGTCCGCGTTCATCACAAACGCAGTCCGGGGTTTTGGCGCGGAAATCCGCGGACTGGATTTGTGATGAGCCCGGACTAGATTCATCACAAATGCAGTCCGGGGAATTTCCGAAATCCCCGGAGTGCATTTGTGATGAATCCAGTCCGCGTTCATCACAAACGCAGTCCGGGGTTTTGGCGCGGAAATCCGCGGACTGGATTTGTGATGAGCCCGGACTAGATTCATCACAAATGCAGTCCGCGAAAATTCTGAAATCAGCGGAGTGCATTTGTGATGAATCCAGTCCGCGTTCATCACAAACGCAGTCCGCGGTTTTGGCGCGGAAATCAGCGGACTGGATTTGTGATGAGCCCGGACTAGATTCATCACAAATGCAGTCCGCGAAAATTCTGAAATCAGCGGAGTCAGTCCGCGTTCATCACAAACGCAGTCCGCGGTTTTGGCGCGGAAATCCGCAGACTGGATTTGTGATGAGCCCGGACTAGATTCATCACAAATGCAGTCCGCGGAATTTCCGAAATCAGCAGAGTGCAATTGTGACAGTGATTAATCCAGTTTAAACGCAGTTTCCTGGCCAGGAAGTTGGCAGAGTGTTATCAGACAGCAACCAATGCTGAATGTCCTGTTATATGAGAAATGACAGCGTGCTGCGTGTCGAGGCCATCATTGTGATGCTGTGGAGGTCGTGTTTCTGTGAGATATGATGAGACTCAGACAATTATAAACTAAGATGAATTTTTATGTGTGTATAATGATTGAAGTTTGGTGATGTTGTCTGGTCGCAGTGTTAGCCTATTATTGCTATTAATTTTGTATTAAGGCTTTGGAGGAATAGTAAGTCAAGATAATTCAGGTGCGGCATGGACACTTAGCAAGCATTGCTTCGTTCACCTACTCTCGTTCGTTTCTGCAGGCAATCCTTTTTGAAAACAGTGTTTGTGATGAACCGAGCCCGGATTCATCACAAAATTCCGGGGTCCTCACGGTCCCGAGGCCATTGTGATGCTGTGGAGGTCGTGTTTCTGTGAGATTTGATTAAAGTTAAAATATGTCATGTGTGTGTGTGTGTGCTACGATTGAAGTTTTGGTGATGTTGTCTGGACACAGCCTTAGCCTATTGATACTAATTTGGTAGTAAGGCTTTGGAGGAATAGAGAAGTCAAGAAAATTCAGGTGCGGCATGGACACTTAGAAGCATTGCTTCGTTCACCTACTCTCGTTCGTTTCTGCAGGCAATCCTTTTTGAAAACAGTGTTTGTGATGAACCGAGCCCGGTTTCATCACAAAATCCCGGGGTCCACGCGGCCCGGAATTTATGACGCGGCTCCGGGGGGAATGGGGCAGCAGCTGGGGGTGAAAACAAGCTTGGGGCCTGAGACTCCCAAACGTTAGGAGTGCAATCAATGATTATCATGCATTCTGAGTTGGCGTCGGGCATGATTGATTGTCATTGACTATGGTCCTATGTTGCTGTAATTGGCGTGAGTTCTTCGCTTCAACTTCAAGCCGTGCAGGAAGACGATACATCGAGAATCCACCTCACAGTCGCGGCCTAAGGTGGAGGGCGATTTAATCATCAAATTCAGGTGCGGCATGGACACTGGCGCTTAGTAAGCAGTGCTGTGGTCGGATATCGTCGTAAGCATCTCTGCAGGCAATCCCGAAGACAGTGTTTGTGATGAACCGAGGCCGTGCTCACAAAATTCTGGGAACGGGAAGGCCTGGTTAAGTGGGTGATGGGGGTTGCACGCCTGCCCGGGGACTGACTTGGTCCTGGATCGAATTTCTGTTGAAGCTGGGCCTGGATTGTTCAGTGTCCGTGTTCCATGACGGGATTGGCCTATGTTCTGCACATCAGTTTTTTATTATAAAACTAACCAAAACAAGATTCAAGCGGCGCAGGAAGATCGGGCTCCACATTGAGTTTACTTCAGACCTGCCGGATGCACAGCCGCAGCCCAAGGTGCCAGATTAATAGGCAAACAATTCAGGTGCGGCATGGACACTTAGCAAGCATTGCTTCGGTCACCTGCCGTCGTTGATTTCTGTAGGCAATCCTTTTTGAAAACAGTGTTTGTGATGAACCGAGCCCGGATTCATCACAAATTTCCGGGGTCCGCAAGGCCTAGAAAATGCGGGGGCCGCTCGGTGCTGCTTCCAGTCTGACTGCAGAATCTTTGTTGAGGCTGTGGTCAATGTGCTGTTTCTGCCGTGCTCCGGAGGCCTTGAGAAGACCTTACGCTGTGCACTACGGGGTGCAGCGTGCCAGGCCGGGCCCATGGCTGTGATGGGATTGTCATTGTGAGGATCAAGATGATGATAAACTTAAACTTAGATTGCAATTTCACACTGCGCTATTCTCGAGTCTCCCTCATCCCTGGAATGCAAAAAGTCTTGATACTGATTGCTTGATCACAGAGGGTCCGAGACTCTCCTCAGGGTGAGGGTGCTTGCTGTGAGGGGATGAGTATTTAGTTAGTATAATAGTTGGGTTTTTATGAGTTCAAATCGGAAGTTCCTTTGCAAGTTGAAGTCTGGGTCTGGGCTGTTCTTCAGTCTCCATGTATCTCTTGAATGCAAGAGGATATCCGATGACAATGACTGACTGAGATTGTTTGCTTGCAAGGAGGCTGAAGCTGGTCGTGTCAGGGGAACCCTCTGATTTAGTGACACAGCCGCCATGCCACCGTCGAAGCGGAAATCCGGGGGCGGTGGCAGTTCTGTTGCCTCCACGAAGACACCCAAGCGTGCTGCCAGCTCTGGATCCTTGGGGACTTCGGCGATGGAGAAAACTCCGACTCCAGAGGAGCTTCACATGGGCCGTGTGAGCATCTTCAATGCCTGGTGGTGGGCCACCCAGCGTGCTGCGTGATTCAGAGAGACAGAGAGGATGCAGTGGCTCAGCCTCCTCCCAGCATGCAGCCCTCCCGTTAGGGATTCCCGCGTCGCGGAGTTCAAGTCAATGGAGGATTACATGAACTGCAAAGCCTTCGAGACCGAGGACCGTGACCAGTGGCTGCAATGGGGTTGGGTTCGATTCAGGGCTGCTTGCTGGCGACGGGCCTCCTGCACCAAGCAGGAGTCCTTGGTGAAGTTTCTCAAATGGGTCGACAAGCACTTCCCCGAGGAAGAGGGTGTGCCAACGGCTCAGAGCGTCAAGTTTGCCATTCCGTGCTGATTTTTCGACTCCGTGTTGCAATGGGTCTTGTTGCCAGCAAGGTGCTACTGCAAGGCGATGGACTTGCAGGAGGAAGGTGTCGTGGCTTTGCGGCCGTGGATGCTGACATATGATTCCAAGCTCGGCATGCGGGGAATGGCAGAGCCGGACTGACAGCATCATGATGGTAGCCTATGTTGAATACTGACTGACATGTGGTTGACTGTCCAGCCCTCTCCAGGATACCTTGCAAAACCTGTGTCAGCTTCTGCTGATCCAGGGGTGCCGTGGTTCCACTTTGAATTTGGCAAGACATCGTAGCGCAAGCAGTCGTGCACGCTGTGATGGTCATGTCGAGTGCATGTTTTTGTCAGTCTCTGACCCAATCAGAAGTGAAATTTTCTACTTATTTTCAAGGTTCTTGACGGACGCTGGCATTCCAGGAGTCGAAAGGCTCGCTGCAAGCTGCATCCGACCGGAGTTTGGACTGGCGCCTCGCTTCCTCCTGAGCACATCAGCCATCCGTTCGGACCTGTGCGGCATGCTGGCGCCGATGAACGTTCTCTTCGTCAAGGGCTGGACGAGGTCGCTGGCAGCATTCACAGTCCTGCTTGCAGCTTACGAGACCAGTGACAGCAGCAGCAGCGACGTCGCCGCTCGCAGCTTGATGGAGGCAGGGATCCGAATCTGATCAATATCTGGGTTGTTCGCAACACATGACATGCGATGTCCGAAGCTGACGCAGGAGTGGCCAGCCGAGTTGCAGAAGCTGCTCCGCTGATGATGGTTTAAAACTGGTTAGCTTAAAATGGTTCACCTGTAATTTAGCCTACTAAAGCCTCAAGGCCTTGTTGCATGCTTAAGGACAAAAGCTGAAAGGTCATGATGACAATGATCGTGCCCACTAGTCGTGATCATGTGAGGCTGGATGTGCTCTGCCCAGAAGGTAAATTAAATTCAATCAAAACTCATCGTGCGAGAACCGTTTGCCATAGCCGTGTATTGTCGTCCAAGGACCTTCTGCACTGCCTGGGCCAATGTTGCTTGCACCCCTGGAACTGATCCGGCCACCATTGTGCTTCAAAACCGAGGCCGGCCCAAGTAGAACAACTTGATCTTGGTAGATTCCACGTGCCGTGCTGCTGCACACTGCCCGTGGAAGGCATCACATTGCAGAGCACCGTTCGGCGGAGACCGAACGCGTTTAACCTGCTGACGCAGATGAGAGTGTTGGGCAGAATGGGGCGATCTCCAGACGAAGGGATGGAGGCCAAATGTAATGAGTATCAAGAGCAGCAGCAGTCAAGTCATCATGTCGATGTGGTCCGAAGTCACACTGATTCCAAGATTGTGAGGCGTGGCAGAAAGCCAGCGACTTGGCCACCGTTTACCAGATCGGCCCCCTTGAAGCCAAAGCTGCTGCGGCGCTGTTGAAAGAAATCCCCCCGGACATCGTGGAGAAGCTGGCCAGTTTGGTGAAGCAGCTGATGTGGAATAGAAACTAATTAAACCGAATCTCCTGTATAGCTGTGCTTGCAGACTCCATGTCCGGCAGCCGCAAGGCAATTCACGATGGTTCGCTTCATTACCCACGAGGCGTTGGGCTCCGGCTTCCTCAGCACTGGCTTCGCGGCAACGGGAGCTGCAGCTGCTGCCTGGGCCGAACAGCTCTTGAACACGAAGGACATCATCAGCCTCATGGTGGCACGCATGGAGGCGGACTATGAAGGCGCGAGTGCGAAGTCGCGCAAAGCATGGACTCCAAAAGAGCTGGACTGACGGTGTAAAAGCATTGCCATGTGAGCTTCGGTTGCTTGCTTGTACCCGTGTTCTTTTCGAGCCGAGTCGTTCCTGCAGACAGGAGCCGCTACAACGATGCTGTGCGATGTTCCTACATTGCATGAAGTTGTTCCGCCGCGACTATCCGGAGGCCTTTGTGAAGGCGCAGGAGGCGAGCCTGCAGAATGCGTTGCAAGTCTGCAATTAAGGTCACAGGACGGGGTCTGATGTTGCCCTGCCTGCGGTTCTACGCTATAAGGTTCATGCGCAAGCATGCGGATGCAGAGCTCTTGACGACCGTGGAGAGCACGGTGCCTCCGGTTTCGCTGGATGCTGTTGGAATCTTTCGAGCCAGTCTGAGCAAGTACCGCAAAGAGGCCCGGCCAGACTCCAGTTAGTTTAGGATAATAATAGTGGGTACTGACACTGAGACGGACGGTTTCTGTGGGTGACAGTCAATTGGCAATTGAATTGGCTTTCTATTTAGTACCGGAGGGGAATGCCATGCACAGTCAGGTGCAGGAGCAAAAGAATGCAGCGGACATGGAGTAGCTCTGACAGCATTTACCGTGACAGGGCCTGTTGTTCAAGGTTCGCTGTTACATGAGCAACAAGTTGAGGATTGCGAACATGATGCAGAGTGTCAACGTGAAGCAGAGCACCGCGAAAGTCCACAATGACCTTGAGCTGCTCCTGCAGCACAGCAAGGACATGAAGGATCAGGCGATGCGGGAGGCCCTGACCTGTCGGAGTCGTGTCCTCCAGATGCGACCGTGACCTCAGGTGTGCCATGCATGACCTTGACTCAGTGTTAGATTTCATGTGAATGGCAGGGGAAGCTTGACTTGATGTTCCTGCAGAAACGTTGCGAGAAGGGTCGACAAGCCGCGGAAAGCTTCCTGCAGACCTCCAATGTGTATGCCTTGTTGCCGAAGGGCATCGCTGCAGACGGCCCAGCAAACGTGCTTTCTTGGCGACGCAACTATGCTGCGAAAACACCACAGAAACTTTGACTTGAAATTAATCTGTAACGTTGAAGGATCGAAACATGTCGCATGTTGTTCGGAATAGCAGAACAAGCATACCCTTCTCCGGACTTCCCTTGACTTGCTCGAGTCCTGCTTGGATTTAGAGCATCGTCCGAATTTTCAGGAATGAGACCACGATCCTGGTCATGGATTGCTCTATCTGGCCAAGCCGCCGCTGTGCTTCAATGTGCTGAAACGCTGCAGTATCTAAGAAAGCCACTGACAGAGGAGAGACAGACAGTCTGTGGGAATCACCGGAGCTCCGATGCTGCTGGATGATGCGCTCGATGTTGCCAGAACATTGATGTTGCACAGCACCAAGACCGTGCTGTGGGTCCTGGGCCCGCAGTACCACAGTGCTGTTGACAAGAAGAAAGTGGTCGCCAGCAAACGGTTTCTGGAGGACAAACTGTCAGAGTAGCTTTGCTTGCAGTTAGCCAGGCAGGATGCAGTGTGGATGATTGTACTTTGCAAGGTCTTGTAGAAAGCTTACTACTCGTCGTTTCGATTCGGCGGCTTTCCAGGCAGATGGAATACCTGGAGGTCTCGCTGATGTTCCAGGAACCCAGTCACGGCAATGACAAACGACGAAGAGTCCAGAATTGCCACTGGGCTCAATGTTGGTGCCGGGTGGTCTTCTAAATTAAAGCTTCTTGCTGGGTTTGACCTCAAGTGGTGAAGTGGTGTGAGCGTTAATCGATCGAGGAGTCGTTCATGGTGTGGGCGACAGTGACAGGCTTCAGAGGGTCGTGGCATTGACATTCGTGGCATGCATTGACATGTGACCGAATGTTCTTAGACTTAAAACGAGACACTGAGTGAGTGGCAGGTCCAGGTGAGCTGTCGTCGTGTGATGGTTCGAGTTGCATGCGGTCTGCAGTCTTAGTCTTAGCCCAGAATTGTCGTTGTCATTTGTTACACGGTGCGTATGCACAGACCGCCTTTAATCCCATCCAGCCACATACCGTTGGCCGGGCGTAGACGACAGAAACCAGCTGTATGTCAATTTCTAGTCTTAAATAGTTAGAGCTTTTCACGGGAGGCCAGCGCACGATGATGCTGAATTTGATTTGGCTCTTCTCGCCTGTTGTTAATGTCTGCTTTTCTGGAGCAGCGTCCACACTCGGTGGGTGATTCGAAAACATTCGGGCCAATTGATGTGACATAATAAGCCCTGCCCTTGTCAACAATGATTTCTGCTTGATCCAACTTCAACTTTCGAAAAGTATTGTGTGGGGATACTTGTCGTGAGACTCGACTTGGTTGGGATTCTGCAAAGCGGCTCGTCGTCCGCATCCCTCTTAAGAGCTATCTGTGACTGGGAGCAAAATGAAGCAGTATTACCGACGTGAACTGTGACACGCTTGAAATGGGTCGTTTGAGTTGCCAGTCAGTCCGAGGCTACTTGTGCAGTTCCACCGTGCACGCGAAATCAGAGCAAATCGTCCACAAGATCAAGGCCAGCAGAGGCTACCTGGGCCCGATTGCCCGGGCCCAGGTGAAGGATCTCTGGGGCAGTGATGGTGATGGTGGCGTCACTCCTAGTGACCGGGTGCTTCAGCTTGTTAATGAGATGCCAACGACAGTTTTGCGAGCAACACGTCAAGCACTACTGCACTCAGGCAGCCCAGAGAGGTGTGAAAGGAAGCAAGGAGATGCTGTTGGGCTTGGTGGAAGGATTGGACCTGCAGAAAGGGCAACAAGTTCTCGTGGTGGATCTGATGACCAATAGGACCCAGGGGCGTCAAATAATTGTAGAAGCCGATCTTGACTAGTTCGTAATTTTCGATTGACACTAATTGAAATGGAGATCAGTGACCGAATAATATTATTTCAACCGTCATTATCCTCACTGACTGCTGATTGCAGATACCAAGAGCTCGGACGAGCATGCTGGGATTTGCAAAAGCCGCTGTTGGCCGACTCGGGCGCGAACAGTCTGGACTGGAGGTTCATGAGCCTGGCCAGCGAGGACGATGAGAGCTTCGCAAGCGTGGAAACGAAGCGCCAGCACCTCATGGGGCTCTTCCTCAAGGACGTTCTCAGACTAAGTCATTATCATGTGGGTCTGTCCGGGGCATGCTGCAGAATTCTGTAGATGCCAGGAGCATTGGGATGACAGCTTCGAAGCAGGTCCGAAACAGCGGCCAGATGCAGTCGGCAGGACGCCGACGGCTCCATCACTCACCATCCTGGCCATGAACGACGGCGTGCCCAAGTCCCTGGGCTGCACCTGCTGTCAATGCAAGTCAAGCAAGCTCGAAAGCCAAGATGCCGGCACTGACTGCAGGTTGCCAGAGATGCTGGTGGAGTCATTGGGGCCGGCTGGCCACGATCTGGAGAAGTTGATTGCTAAGTTTCGCAAGGACCACGCAGCGGATCTTCAGCACCTGCAGGCGCAGTCCTCCGCATCCCCCGTGGAGCGGGGCAGTGGCAGTGGCAGTACTACGCCAACGCCGACTCCTGCTCGCCGAACTTCCTGCGTGCCTGTGTACCTTGACGGTGAGGAGATCTTCGATGCCGCGCACCTCTGGCTACCGGAGGATCCGCTGGAGCGTGACAGAGTTGGAGTCGAGTAAGACGTGATTTGGCCAGCATCTTTCCATGTCATGTCTGAAGCTGCCGTGGCAGTTGTCGCTGCCGTAGTTTCATGCCTTCGAGGATTCAGAGTGGGTTTAAACATTTAGGATCCTGGCCCGCTGTGCCAGCACGGTATCGACAAAGCTTGCGGTCAACATCACCGACGAGAAGATCATCTGGCTTGTGAACAGTTCCGATGAAGAGCTCACCGTGGGGCCAGGGGAGCTCTTTGGGTTCAACCTGAGGGTCTTCGAGGAGAAGCCTGTCGGGTTGCTGGGGGCAGCCAAATCCAGTCTGCCCTTTCTCCTGAGCAGTGATCGGCAGCCTCTGGTGCACTTGAGGCAGGACTCTGGCAAGGTGCTTACGACAATCTCAGGGTTGGCGTACTGAGCGTACTGGCTCACGACTACAGCTGGCTTCACTTCCATGGACGTCGTGGATCACACGCTGGCGCCGCTTCAGCACGAGGCAGGGTCAACGACCTACCATCACGAGATAAGTAAGTGATGCATTGAATTGACATATTGTAAAGTGGTCAGCAGCTTGATCGCTCTGAGTTTGTCAGGGCTCGCCATTGCCCTTCCGGTACAGCATCCCGCCCAAGCCGAAGGTGAACATCTTCAGCCCGAAAGCCCTTCCGACCGAGACAAACTTGATGGATGGTGTGCGAGCCACCCAGATTGGTGCAGTGCTGATGGACCACTTCACCAATCTCCCCAACAGCCTGAAGTACTCTCTGGCTTGGGAGGCCGGTGCTTGAGTCTGTTTGAGTCTGTCTAGTCTTAGTCGTGTTGCATTGCAAGTGGAATTGATGGTTGCATTGTGCAGCAGCAAGGTGGACTGCTCCGTGGGGAAGCCGGTCGAGGCTCGCAAGCCAAAGTACTGGCTCTTGTGCAAGCTCAAGTTGCCCGCGAAACATGCGGTGAAGCTGAGCTGAATATGAGTCCGATTGCAGTGCGAAGCTGAGTTCAGTTCTGCAAGCCGTTGGACTTGGAGTCCCTGCGCATCAGACAGTCAGTATCAACTTACTCTAGAAAGCATACAGCATCATCATGATCTATGGTGTTAAGGGTACCGGATTTCTCCTTCTGATGGCCAGTGTCGGCCGCAGCAAATCTGCCAAGATCATGCGCAGAGACTGACTGCAAAAGCCCGGCCATCCAATCTTCATTTTGCAGGTATTGCGATAGTAGCCTCCGGCGTTTTTTTCCATTGCAACTGTGCGACAGGAGGGCCGCTTTTAGAGCACCCAGGCCTTGCAGCCTGCCCTTCCGATATAGTCCTTGATTCTTGATACTTTCCAAACCCATGCCCCGAGCCTTTCGGAGTTACATCTTTACTTTAGGGCTGGCAGCAAGGCGGTGTCATCAGGCCATCGGGCGAAGAGACGTTGATAACGTGCCACGCTGCGTGACCAACTCTTCTGATGTCTTCTAGCCTGACAACGAGAGTTCAATGAACTCTCGTTGTCAGGCTAGAAGACATCAGAACTGAAGGAGTTGCATTGTCTAGTAGTGTATCGTCACTGTCACTGCAAAGTATCATCGCAGATTTTGCCATCGAGCCGTAAGCCGGACCGGCAAATGTCAGGTTTCTTTTGTGTGCTGGCAGCTGCCATGCCGCCTCTGGCCCCGGTCGAGGAGCTGAGCGATGATGCTGCACCGACAGTAAAATCGGGCGAGCCACCGAAGGGTGCAAACGCCGGGAAGGCAGTGGGTGAAGAGTCGAATGAGAAGCCCAAGCTTCCGAAGCCGATGAAAGAAGTTGCTAAGGCCAAGGCCAAAGCAACTACGAAAGCAATGGCCAAAGCCAAAGCAAAGCAGCTCCGTAAGAAGCCTGCTGCTGCTCCAGCAACGGTGCGTGAGGATGATGCTGAGGATAAGGCAACAGAGCTGCCGGAGCCTTCCAAATCGGAAAAACGGGTCACGAAGAAGCCTGCTTGTCGTGCTGCGGCTGATCCTGAGGATCCGCCAGAGCCCGAATCTGGAAGTGCTTCCAAAGGTCAGAAGCGGAAAGCCTACAAGTGCTTCTATGCGCGCAATGGCTCGTATGGTATCAAGCTTGACACGAAGCAAGTCATGAGCGATATAAGTGATTCATCTAGGCCCGGGGGGCGTGACGCGCAAGAGGGTTCAGGGCATTTGGAGCATGGGTTCCAAGCCCTGGACTTGAAAATGATTTGTTGTAGTAGGGTTTGATTATTTTTCCATCGATCAGTCAGCGCAAGAACAACAGCCTCTCCAAACAAGTATCGTCCCTTCCCAAGAAAACGCGGCACGTTTTGGAACAAAATCGTCGTGAAAGCTACAAACCTACAACTTGTGATGTAGCCAACCCAAACTGCAAACCGCAAGCAAGCATATCTTCCTGACTTTGTCGGCTGTTTTATGAACTCGAATTCCGCGATTTCTCAGCCGCCGGGCCGAAACTCGATTGGGAATTGGGAATCCGAATCGCAGCACAGTTCAGGCACATGACTCACGTGACAGTGACAGCTTGACAACTTATCATCCAATCTTGCAAGAGGACGTAGGCAGTAGGCATAGCCTAGCTTGCTTGAGGTGTTACATTGGATAAGCCAAGATAAGCCAGATCTTTTCGTTGTGTAGTGTCATAGTGCTATGGCAGAGCCTGCCATCTTTAGGCTTCCAGATCCTGGGGACGGTGAGCTTGAGGACAGAGAGTCCGAGTCAGAGGCCGAGGAAGCTCCCAGGTCTGCAGGTGCCCTGCGGACTGTTCGATATAGGGACAGACTTCGAAATGCTTCCCGTGCAGAGGTTTTGTTTCTGTATGCGAAAACCTGTGGCGACGAATCAGAATCTCTGGGCACCGCTGCTGCAGGGAATTATTTGTTTTGTGTTGCTGAGCTTGGGGGAAAATGCATCAAGCCGTTGGGTGCCCAAGAGCACTTGCAGCAGCAAGATACTTGGCGAGCTCGGCGTCAGAAACGTCGCGATCGAGATTTCGCCGCTAAGCAGATGTCCCTCCAGAACCAGACAACCCGAAACCAGATGTTCAAGTGCTGTTTGAAGTCTCTTTTTCGTTTCAGGGCAGCTGTCCAGTTGGGGCCTGCCCAGGCTGCAGTGGCAGGTGCCTGGTGCCGGGCACCTGCAGCTGCTAACCAGGGTGCGGTGACTCCTGTTCCTGCGATGCCCGCCTTGGCTGGCAGGTTGGCGGTTTTGCCTGCAGGGCAAGCGCAATGGGTTTTTCAAGCTGCTGCGCCAAGCGTCATCTTCGAAGCCGTTGCAGATCGCCAGGGCCTTTACACTTGCTTTGCAGACGGACAGGCGGCGGAGCCTGAAGTAGGCACTGCGAGGCGTTACCTAGGGCGTCCTTTCTGGATGGTTCGCTTGCCACCAACTGTCATGAAGCATTTGATGGAGATAGGCAAGGAGTTCGTGGTTCCTGGTGGGCTTGTGACTTCTTTGGGGCACCAGTTGCCCGGAACCGTTCCTGCTGCGGCAGAAGGAAGCCCCAGTGATGGTGCCGACAGTGGTTCCTCTTCCTCCTGCGAGATGAAGAAAGTGCGCAGGCCGGCCATGCAAGAAATCCTGTTGGGAAAGCTCGCTTACAAGCTCAGCTCAACGGTAGGCATTCAAGATGTGGTTCGCACCGTCCTTCGAATGTTAGTGCCAGATAGTTTAGGTCTGGCAGACAACATGAAAGTGTCGCATGGGCATGTGCGGAATATCTTGCTAAAGCTTGATGCCTTGCATTCCTTGTCTCGCCGGTTCCTTGCCCCACCAGGTGGTGGGGCAGACAAGTCGCTGCGAATTGTCAGGTACATCAGTCCTGACAGTTCCCCGCAAGCGAATTATGATTATTTTTGTGCGACAGAAGAGTTGCTGCTCTATCGTTCCGACGAGCTTCCAAGGGATGCGGGTGGAAATGTAGCTCCTTTCAAAGGGTTTGAACACCAGAGGCGTTCGATGTTGTGTACAACAATTGCGAGAGGACAAGGAAGCACAGCTTCGAAGGCAAGCAAGATGGTACATATGATTGCCGTTGAGAGTGGTGCGTCTCTCTTTGAGACGTATCGTTCGGAAGTTCGGGGCTTCTTAAGCGATCAAGGAACGGAGCGAGGCATAGCATCGTTTCCAGTCCGCAGTTGCTCTGAGGTCCAGAGTATTGTGGGCGCTCAAGCTTTGGCGAGCGAGGCAATACAGGAGGATTTTCGTGAATTGCCGCTCTTTCATTCCGCTCTACACATACCGGGAACACTACACATAGTGTTTAACGCACTGGAATTCAGCTTGAAGCAGCTTGAAACCTGGCAAAAATTCGAGAAACAGTTGAACAGCATCACCCGTGTGTGCAAAGAAAAGAGTTACTCAGAAGTAATTCTTGTGAGAATGATGAAGCATGCGAGCCCCGAGGAGAGACGGTTGTTGCATCGGATGGATGACCTCTTAGACTGGAGGTGGGATTCGCTCGCAAGAGTGCTGAAGGTTTGGGTTCCTCTATATCCCACCTTCAAGAAATATTGGAACCCAGCTGTTTTTGGTGGGGACAGCTCGTCAGTCACAATTCGAGCTGTGACGGAAGCGTTGGCAGACGAGTGCCATTTCGACATGGCAGTGTGGACGCATCAGTTCTCTGCCGAGGCCACCAGGCTGGCCCACTTTTTCGAGGGTTGTCACTGCCATCAGGAGCAGCTGACAGACCCAGAAAACCGGGAAAAGATAAACTGTTGTTGGAAAGGCAGGCGCTTGCCTTGGCTTGCGGTTGGTAATCTCCAGGGAGCTTTGCAAGATGCCATGACAAACAACGAGATTAGTGTTCTTGCGCATCTCTTGTCTCGTTCTAGTGAAACTGCAAGTCGGATGGCGCACATGGCGGACACGTGCAACAAAGTATTTGTTGCCGTTATCCAGCAAAAGCTTGCGTATGCTCAGCAAGTACCATGGGTGTTTGCCGCAGCGTTTGCGGGGTATATGGGCGAGACTTGGGGCCGAGTGAAAAAGGTTCTTCGGCCACATCTTCAGAACGTTGACAACATGATCTCCAGTGGCCAAGTCGGCGCTCTAGACTCTGTTACACATGCTTTGTTTGGACCAACCGACACAGGCCGCATGCTCCGAGAGTTTCTGAACTCGGAGGATGACGTGCCCCTTGATCGATGGCCAGCGTTGTTTTGGAGAGTACAGGAATATGCCTTTGTTTCTTTGTCCGAGCGACACACGGAGAGAGAGCATGTCGGTGTCAAGGTTGCAGCAAACCGTGGTCTCACAAAGGCTGGGCCTGCAGTTGTCTGCAGCCGCAAGCGCAGAGATCAAGTGTTGGAGATGCTGGAAGATGAGAAACAGCTCGCTTTCTTGGTCAAAAATTGGCGCAGCAGGCGCCTTTGGAGTAGCCTGCTGGAGCACATGCTCACTCACGAAGAGGTTCGACTTATGGAGACGCCAAAGAGGCTTTCCCGCTTGTACGGGTATAGCGAGGAAGACCACTTCAAAGATTGCGAGGACTCTGTTCGTGCTGATGCCGTTTACCGCCAAACTTTGAGAGATCAGACTTTGTTACTGGCCGGAAGCTTCAAGCTTCCGAGTGCTTCCTACCAGGTAGTGAACTGGCTGAAAGGCCATTTGGCGACGGGCGTGTTTTTCAGTGTGTCCACGCATGTCTTTGAGCTACTTGTCGACAGGGGTCGGAGATGTGAAGACCCAGCCGCATCCTTCAGAACCGACGTGCTGCTGTCTATTCTGCGAGCCGACGTCCACCCTCGGGTAAGTGATCGTGCTTCGGTTTTCTGCTCGGTGCTGGATGCCAGGCCAGAAGCAAGAACGGATGCTCGTGTTTCGCGACCTGCTGCACACATCACAGACCCGAAGCTAGGCCGCCGCAGCTGTGTGGTTGTGCAGCGTTTCCACGACGTGGATGTTTCCCAGGGCGTGCACGGCCTTGGTGGAGATGTGCGGGTGGCGTGCACGAATGTGCGGATCGAGGTTCTCGACTTGGCACGGGTGTGCACAGCAGAGAACTTGAAAGCCTTTTGTGCAAACTGTTTGCTCTGGCGTGCTATGCCTGCGGAACTGGCCTTGGCTCTGGGAGACGAGTCCACGCAGCCAGGTTTGCTGCAGGAGCCGCAAGTGCAGAAACTTCCAGAGATTGTCTTAGACAGCGATCCTGCCTGCTTGTTGAGTCGACCGCCTCCGGATCCGCATGTGGAAGATGCCCTCGACATCCTGCACCCCCCTGCCCATGTCGTGCAGAATGCGGACGACTCTGCGGTGCTGCAGGTCTACGGTGCTCCGTGTAGCGACCGAGAAATGCAAGCTATCAAAGAGTTGCTGCGAGCAAGGGCCATCGGCATTGAATCTGCTGTGTATGCCACAGACCTTGAACACTTCGATGCTGTTGCACTGGAAGGCTTGCGTGACCGAGGTCTTGTCATCTGCGAGACTGATATGTTCTCAGATGTATCCGTCGCCTTGACGGGCAAGTTGACCTACAGTGCAAGCTTGGTGCTGGCACGGCCATTGTTGCTTTGGGAGCTTGACCAAACGACTTTGACTCGAGGCCAGATGCCAGGCCGATCAAAGTTGGAGTTAATTCGTTTGTTGTTTGTCTTGGGCTGGGAGCCAGGGCTGGGCCGGGAAGCGTGGCATCGCAAGCAGGGAGAGAAACGTCTTCCAGATGACGTTCTAGTTTGCAGCCTCCCCTTCCTCAGAGCTTTGATGCTGAGTCGGCTTATATGGGAAAAGCCCGGCAACTTGTCGGGCATTTACTTGAAAGGCCCCCAGCAGTATTATGAGTTCTTGGTGGATCAGGACGATCTCAGCAGCTTGCGGGATGCTTCTGCAGAGGAAATCAATGCTCGGTTCGCGCAGAAGAAAAAAAGACCTGCTGGCCGCAGCTTGACAAGAGATGCGGCTACAGGTCTGGAGCTTGACCCAGAGGCTGATGATGCCGAGTTAGAAGAGCTTGTGCAAGAGCTGCCTGAAAAGCTCATGCAAGCAGAAGAGCCGCAGCCAAGCATGGCCAGCGGTGGTAGACGTGTCGCTCCTCTAGAAATCGACTTGGGAGGCGGTAGGACACAGGTAGTGCATTTTGACAATTTCACACACTCCAGCGGTCAGCTCCGAGCATTCGTTGCTTGCGAGACACACAGCGGCTGCCGCTTGTACACGTTTGTACGGCATCATGGCAGCCGCAGGCGGGCTGCTGCCTTTTTGCTTGCTTGGCAAATGCGAGCAGCTCACCACCGCAGAGCTGAAGCTCACATTGCGGACAAGCCAAGTGAAGAGCAGGTGGATGCCATGATGCTCCGGATCGCTTGATGCAACACACGGCAGTCAGAGTGAACGTTTGAGGTTTTTTTTTTAGTTTGTTGCATTGTTTGGATGCAGGACACGTGTTGGCTGACTGTGCTGCTTCCGTTTGCTGCAAGAGTACCTCGGTCACTGTGTGCATGTGTGACTGCCCGTGCATGTGTGACTGCCCGCAGCCCCTTTCGGCTCCTTTGGGCTGTGCAGGGGCCAATGCATTGGCATTTCTCCCACTACGGAAGGCCGGCAGGGAGAAGTGTAGTCGAGTCTCGAAAGCTTTGCGGTGAGAAACCTGTAAAGTTACAAAGCTTTGAAACCCAGGCAGTCCTTAAGCCCCTAGAGTAAGAAGCTTGCTAACTCACAGAGCCAGATGCGGCCACCGTGTGCTCACCTGGGTTTCGGGCTGCGTTTTCGACGCTAACCCATTTCCCAGGCTGCACTTTGGATCGGCACGCTACCTGGTCTGTGGGCTGCACGAAGCTACCCTGGAGCTACAGGATGCACAGTAGTCAGTTTAGCGTCCCCGCTATAGGTGTAGCAGCAAGCCAGGTTGCAGGTGTCTGTTGGAACAGATTAGCCTCTCAAAAGCAAAGCAAAACCCCCAACACCTTAAAAAAAATTGCTCGCAGGTGGGTGCCGGTGGTCTACAACCAGTGGGGCGAGGCGCAGCTCCCACACCGGCCGCCTGTGCTGTTGCCGCCGCATCCGCCGGCGGCGGCGGCCACTTTTGCTGGCACGGGTGCAGCCCACGGTGCAGCCACAGGTGGCGGTGTTGCTGCTAACCCCTCGGGGGCTGCAGCAATGCCGGCGCCGAAAAAAAATCCTGGCCAGGTGGACCTAAGCAGCGAGGATGACGACGAGGAGTCTGAGGAGGAGGAGGCGGCTAAGAAGGACGAGGACAAGGAGCCGGACTCCCAGTCGCGGAAGGATGATATCGTGGTGGTGGACCACGACCAGGAGAAGAAGAAAGAAGAAAAGGGTGGCAAAAAGGAGGAGGCTGCTCAGAAGCGCAAGAAGAAGAAGGAGAGCAGCTCTTCCAGCGGAGGCAACAGTGAGTCCTCCAGCAAGAAAGAAAAGCCCCGTGCAGCCCCCGCTGCCAAGGAGGCCAAGCAGGCACACGAGGCCCAGGCCGACGAGAATGAGAGCGGCAAGGCCAAGGAGCCCAAGGAAGACAAGGAGGCGGAGGCGGCGGAGGGCGAGCCTGCAGCGCGGCCTGCGAGGAAGAACCGCAGCCGGCACTCAGCGGACGAGGCAGATGTCGTTCGCTGCGAGCACTGCTGGATGTGTGTGAAGAAAGAAGGCCTGCAAAGCCACCTGGAAAACAGCGAATACTGCCGCCAGTGGCGGCTCCACACCGCCGGCCAAAATTTGGCCGGCCAAAAGCCTGCGGAAGAGCAGGCGAGCTCGGGTGCGTGCCAGTGCAGATACTGCTCACGGCAGTTCATGCGCAGGTGGGACATGCTGCAGCACTGCCTGGGCACGCACCCGAACTCTGACGAGGCTAAGGAATGCTTGCAGGCCATGCACAATAAGCGGAAGAAGCAGCCATCAAAGGAGGACCGGGCGGCTAGCATGAGCCAGCACAGGCCGCCGGTTCAGCTGCGGAGCAGGGGGCGTGTGGAGGAGCCGCCGCACAGACGTGGCCCGCGGCGTGAAGAGAGCCGAGATGATGATGGCAGCCGTGGGCGCCGGAGAAGCCGTGGTGAGAGCCGCCAGAGCCGTGGCCAGGCAAGCTCTCGAGGCGGCGGCCAGGCAAGCTTCGGGGGAGCCGCAAAGGCGGCGGCCAGGCAAGCTCTCGAGGGAGCCGCAAGCTCCCGCGGCAGCGAGCACATGGACCGACGCTTCTCGGGCCGCTCCCGCAGCCGCAGGGCGAGCGAGCCTGCGGCAAGCTCCGGCCGCCGTGGGCGCGATTCGCGGAAGGAGCCGACAGGGCAGCTAGGCCGCAGCAAATCATCGCCAAGGGATCGGGCCATGGTGGCGGGTCAGAGCCAGAGCCCTCAGATCCCCCAGATGATGCTGGCCTTTTTCGATGCCACCACAAAGATGCTGGACATGCAGCAGCAGTAGTCCTAACATCGAAGATTTTTGGGCGAGAGGAAGAATCCTGGGCCTGGTGTCCTAAGATCCGTGCGATCCTGGACCCAGAGCCCTAAGATTCGGCTCTCGCAGAGGAGGCTAGGCCGCGGTAGCTAGGCCGTAGAGCCAGGCCGTAGGGTAGGAGCCCGACTGGCCTTCACCCGCCCTTAGCTCACGAAAGCCTTCAGGCCCCAAGCAAAGCTACAGCTACTACAGCTTTTAAGCTTTTAGCAGGAAACCGGAAACCTGAACCCTTAGGCACCAAGCAAAATACAGCTACTACAGCTTTTAAGCTTTTAGCCGGAAACCTGAACCCTTAGGCACCAAGCACAACTGAAGCTGAAAAGGCCAAGTCGGAAGTAGCTCCAGTGTTCCACTCACCAAGCACTGCCGAGCACAGTCGTGCCAAAAAAGATTCGTTTCAGTTTTGTTTTTGCCGGGCATGTTGAACTCATAAAGGGTTTTAAGGCCACAAGAGGACAGAACACAGAAAACACAGTGAATTTTTTAAGGGGGCGGCCTGGGGGTCTTCGGGGGGGCTTTGGGGGCACTGGGAGGGCTCTGGAGGGCGTTTGCAGGGGATTTAACCTGTTTGGGGGTCTCGTGTTCGGGGTGTCCGGGGTCGTGTCGGGGTCGTGTCCGGGATGTCCGGGGTCGTGTCCGGGATGTCCGGGGTCGTGTCCGGGATGTCCGGGGTTGTGTCCGGGATGTCCGGGGCGGGGCCCGGGAAAGGTGTCCGGGGCGGGGCCCGAGGGTGTCTGGGGCCGTTTTGGGTGTCCCGCCCATGTCCCGCCCATGTCCCGCCATGTCCCGCCCATGTCCCGCCATGTCCCGCCCGTGTCCCGCCATGTCCCGCCCGTGTCCCGCCATGTCCCGCCGTGTCCCGCCATGTCCCGCCCGTGTCCCGCCATGTCCCGCCCATGTCCCGCCCATGTCCCGCCCGTGTCCCGCCATGTCCCGCCCATGTCCCGCCCGTGTCCCGCCCATGTCCCGCCAATGTCCCGCCATGTCCCGCCCATGTCCCGCCATGTCCCGCCCATGTCCCGCCATGTCCCGCCCACGTCCCGCCATGTCCCGCCCTTGTCCCGCCCGAGTTCCGCCCAGCCCCGGTCCCGCCCACGTCTCATGATGTCCTTTGCGTCCTCTAAACTCTTTGCACAGCAGCCGTTTTCTCTCGAGGCTTTGTTTGTGTTAGCAGCAAAGAAAAAAAGCGCCAGGGGTATGCCTGGCAAACGCAAACGAGGTGACTCTCCAGTGCATGAGACCGATGCGACCCAGCCGCAGGCGGGCAGCAGCACACAGGAGCGATCCGAGCGATCCCGATCCCCGCGAGGGGAAAGGGTTGCGACTATCATTTGGAAGTGGTGCTGGAAACGAATGGAGACAGATGATGGGACCATTTGGTGGTGGCAATGGTGGAAGGAAGGGTCAACGAATGGAGACAGATGATGGGACCACTTGGTGGTGGCAATGGTGGAAGGAAGGGTCCAGAATCTGAGTGCGGTTTTTTTTCGGGTCAGCCCGACAATAAGAGTTTGCGGTGGAATGCTGTCGCCGACAATAAGAGTTTGCGGTGGAATGCTGTCGCCGACAATAAGAGTTTGCGGTGGAATGCTGTCGCCGAATTGCATGACTCAGAGATTGCATGATTGCCTGTCTCAAGGCCTTGCATGGAAATGGAAACAAGTGCATTGCAAGGGTAGACTGTGCCACCCAATTGCCTGACTGAGAGACTGCATTGCATGATTGCTTGTCTTTTTCCGTGGGTGGAAATGTTTACATCAGTCCTGAGTTTGTCACTGAGAGTGAGCAAAGCCAGTTCCAAGAATAGCGTAGACAGCCGGAGCCATCATCCTGATTTCTTTTCTTTCTCAAGCCAAGCTTTTGTTTTTAGTGGGTTGCAGCATGATGGAGACTGGGGCAGCGAAGCTCCTGTATGCGATGAGTCCTTGGAGCTCAAAGCTGGGGCGTGCACCTGTGGTTGCTGAGCCCTGTGTAGGCATCTCTGCTTATCGAGAGTGGATGCAGAAAGCAGGGCTTGTTTACAGGCCATGCGCAGCCTACGATTTCAACATGGACTTGCCCTGACCCTGCTGTTTACCTAATTTTAGGTGGCGAGCAATTTACTAAACAAAGCTTGGTTTACACTTCAAATTTACGAAAAAATTTACGTAAAAAAAAAGTGTAAATTAATTTACTTTGTATAGTAAAAAATTTACACTGCAATGTAAATTTTTTTACACTGCAAAATACATGTTTTTAGGTTACACATTCCCGAATTTGAAGAAGTGAAATGCAAGCTAATTTTGGTTGGTTTTGTTTCTTTTATCATGGTTCTGCTTGTTGATTGCATGAGATTTTCCTGCGACTGTACAGTGCGGCATGGTCAGGTGTGAAGATAAAATTATGAGAATTGTGTTGCAAGCATACTTGTTAAGCCATGGTTTTCCATGTTGAAATCGCAGCTCGGTTTGATTCTGTGCTGGGTCGAGCCGGCGGATTGCTTGCGATGTGTGCTTTTTACATGCGAGAAATCGGTACATGTACATTTGCGAGAGTCATCACAATATAGTTTATACCTGCGAGGAGTCCACCTTTACCTGTGCGAGACTCTTGTAGGTTACATGCGAGAGATCTACTTATATATATATATATATATATACTTTTCTGAGATCCGAGAGTGAGAAAAATTTTCGGACGTTGCAGCTGTGTGTTTGGTCCAGACGAGACCCAGAGGTAAGTGCGAGGCTGGATGGAGACAGAGACAAATGCATTCCATTTTTTTGAGAAATCATAAATCCTATACATACACAGTATATACAGTCTTGCGAGCATGGCTTCCTTAGCAGCTGCAGCTTCGGTCAAGCTGGCGGAGGGCGCTTCCGCTGCAACGGGCAAAAATGCCAAGGACCGAGTGGTTGCCGATCCGCTTATTACAGCAACGGAGCTGGCGAAGGTGGTGTTGGCTTTCTCGAGTTCAAGAAGACGAAGGACCTGTGGCCTTTACTGTGCCCCCCTCCGGGCGGGCCAATAAGCTACACTTGGCACACTGCCGCCCACGGTCCGTGGTTGGCAAAGACAGCTGGGCTGCTGTTTGACCTTCTTCGCCTCGCCCCGAACACGAAGTTGTTGTCGCAGCGGGTTACCCGAAGCTTTTGGATCCTTCACGAGCAAAAGAACCTGCTGCTCGAAGGCCACAAAGACTACAAGGCAGAGGACCTTGTGGACAAGATGGACACCGCCATCCGTCTTCTTCTTAGCCACCTCCGTGCGATGAAGCAGAAGGAGAGCTTCAAGCGGAAAGTCTACAGGTCCCTGTCGCACGAGGATCAAGTGTGCAGTGGCTGCACATATATGTTTTTCGTGTTTTTTCGCTGTATATATAATTCGTGTGACGGAACAAAGAAGTGTTGCAAACTTTTTTTTACCTATAAGTCTGTGGAAACATACAATCAGGAAGCTTGACCTTTGCCTGGAAAGGGTGCAGGTGCAGGAGTTTGCCCCGAAGCCTCTTGATTCCCCCAGCACGGCCCTTGTTCCCGTGAACGAGGGTGAGAAGCCTGTTCCTTTTCGTGGTGACGAGAAGCTTACTCCTTTGCAGGATGTTGAGTTCCCGGAGTTGCCGGAAATCTTTAAGAACAGCAGCCCGACCAAGTTTCCGGACACCTTGAAGAGCAGCGAGCCGAAGAAGTTTGCGGAGAAGTTTGTGCACATCCATAAGAGCAGCAAGCCGAAGAAGATCGTTATGAAGAAGGGCACCCTGAAGAAGAAGGCCACAAAGGCAAAGAACAAAAAGGCAGGAAAGGCAAAGATCAAGACTGGTGCCGGGGCTGAGCCGGCCAAGGATGTGGAAGTGATCTCTTCCACGGATGAGTGCGACTTGGACATCCTCAAAAATGCCATGGCTTTCATGCCGCCGGTGTCTGTGGCTGTGGCCAAAAAGAAGGGTGCTTCGAAGCCCAAAGCCACCGGCAAGCCGAAAGAGAAGAGCCCCAAGCCCAAAGCCACAGCGAAGGCGAAGTCGGCGGCGAAGACGAAGGTGGCGAAGCTGGCGGCGAAGCCGAAGCCGGCGGCGGCGACTTCGCCGTCTAACAAATGGCTGTCCGCCGAAAAGTACGGATCTTGCAAGGTAGAGTTCTACTCTGAGAAATCCTACATCCGCAACTACGATAACGGCGGCAAGCTGAGGAGCATCATTTCCAGTTGCTGTCCGAAGCATCATGAGGTGATCGAGAAGATGATTCCCTATGTCGAGCAGGGCATCCCGCTCTTGGAGCTCTACAAGCTGCGACAGGACGTCATGAAGTCGCTGGGGGTTTGAAAACCAAAATGTGTTCAGTGCGGGATGATGTGCACCCTGGGTTTTCTGAACTTTGTAGACTATATAACAATCTGAGTTTCAAGCATATATATGTTGTATATAAACGTGGTTTGTTTTCCCACAACTCTGAGAAAACCCATGGGTGCTAGTCACGGTGTGTTTCTATATGTCTTTCGTTTACATGTAGAGCACTACATCTGCCACAATGCCATTTAGCATAATGCATCTTTGGCCCTTTTAGTGAGAAGCACAAAAAGGGTGAACCTTCCGGCAGCAGAGGGGCAATGACTGCGAGAAAAAATGTTTCTTGCATTTGTGTGTGTGTGTGAGGTTGAGTGCTTCCTGTTCTGTGTGATATATGTATTTGATCCCTATCATATACTGTATATATAAGCCTTTGTAACCCCGAAACCACCAATAGCCTAAAGCCTCAAAGCAGGTTTACTTGCGACGGTGATTTTTGTATATGTACTTGCGATGAGTTCTGCTTTTTACCTGTGCGAGTGTTTCCTTTTACATGCGATGTGAGGAGCTTTGTATATTACTTGCGAGATTTTCCTTGTGTGCACCTTTACATGCGATGGGGAGCTTTGTATATTACTTGCGAGATTTTCCTTGTGTGCACCTTTACATGCGATGGGGAGCTTTGTGTTACTTGCGAGATTTTCCTTGTGCAGCTTTACATGCGATGGGGAGCTTTGTGTTACTTGCGAGATCTACCTGCGAGTGTGTCTTGCCTTTAAAGCAGTATTTCACAAAAACCCTCAACCCTCACTAAGCCCTAAAACCCAAAACTAATTTTAAACCCATAAACCCTATATAAACCCCAAAACCCGAAACCCCAAACCCGACTCCCCAAACTTAAACCGCAAACCGACAGCCCGGATTCCTTGTGAGCCCCCAAAAAAACATTCTCCAATGTCTAACACTTTCGAGTTGGAATTGCTTGAGTGCAGAGAATGCCGGCTGAAGAGGTTTATCGAGGCTTTTTTGCGAGATGATGTTGGAGCCGAAACTTGTGGCCGTGGTCGCTGTTTCCTTTACAGCAGGAGAGACTCTAGTTTTGCGACGTAGTATCTCCTACACACGATGTGTTCGACACGATGTCACCACCATGTGCCGATGCGGCTTATTCTCACAGTATTTGTAGAAGGTTTGGATTGTAGATAGCTTCGCATAGATGCTCTGGACTTTTAAAGCATACAACCCAAAGCCATTACCGAGTTTCGGGTGTCAGGCTTTCGGCGCCGGGGCTAGGCTCTAGGCACATTTTTATCCACAAAGAATAAAGGCTGTTCACTTTGGGTGTTCTAACATATATAGCAAGTTTTGCTTCGCGGCCATGGCAACTGTCGACTGCTACCGTGTCTACGTGAAGAATGTCACGTACAGTGCGACGAAGTGGGCCACTCGAAAGAAAAGTAGCTTTGGGTTTAGGGTTTAGGGTTTAACATATATACTTTATATGTACACAAGATGTAGATATAGATAAACTCAATACACGTCTATTGGCCACAATCTGACACTCATTACTTTTCTTTTGTGTCTAATTATATATGCTTATATCTACACATATATACAAAGGGTGAGGTTGGTACACATATAGACAGGCATACATATATGTAGTTACATGAGAGAGAGCCGAGGCGATCCGGGCGGCGATCGAAGAGCTTGGGGTGCTGGATTGCCGGAACATCCAGGTGGTGAGGGAACGGTACTGGGAGAAGAAGCTGCAGCGGCCAGATCACTGCAGCATCTTCTTGGAGTTCGCAACTTGGTTTTTTTATATTACTTGCGACCCCTATATAAACCCTAAACCCTAAACCCTATCAACCCCAAACCCCTAACCCCCAAACCCTAAACCA
This sequence comes from Symbiodinium sp. CCMP2592, assembly GCA_905221615.1. NCBI lineage: Eukaryota > Dinophyceae > Suessiales > Symbiodiniaceae > Symbiodinium > Symbiodinium sp. CCMP2592. Next base: position 259,286 of record CAJNDT010002336.1, on the reverse strand, counting down.
AAGGACTCGCCAGATGCCGCTCAGCTTGCCCGGGCTTCGCTCGACGGGCAATGGCATGGGAAAATGGCGACGAACAAGTACCTGGTGGCAGAGCTGGCGAAGCCGCCCCCTTCGAAAGCTTCGAAGGAAGACGAGTCGTGGGGCAAGTGGGCACCACCACCAGAACAGCCGCCTTGGAAAGGCCCTCCGCCCACCCCCCCTCCACTGGGCCAGGCACCACCGCCATCCCAAAGCCCACCAGAGCCCAATGTCCCAGAACCAGCACTCCCACCAAAAGCCAAAGCAATGCCGACCCAGCCCCCGTACCCACCGCCGCAACACCTTGCACCACCACACCCAAAGGTTCCACCTGAGCAACTTTACGGTTTGGAGACGGTGAAGCCGCAAGCCTGGGAGCTCTGGGTACATGGTGGTCCACGACCCAAAGAATCTTGCATTGCATAGTTCAACAACATGTTTTGTTACACATATCTGCATGTGTTTTTATATATATGTATATATAATCAACATGTGTACAAAGAGCTATAGGGCAGCTAGGGGGGCCAAATCTAAGAATGCTATATGGCATCATGTGAGAACCCCAAACGACCCGCCCTAAAAGATTCATAGTTTCATATTCCGACGACAACACCAGCCCCAGGAGGATGCTGCTGCCCCGCTTGCAGAAGGAGCCTTCGATTCGAACACCAAGACCGAGGCCTGTGGGTGTGTGTACCCTTACTTGTGAGAAGAAGAACAAACTCCAGAGCCACACAATGAAGTAGAGCTCCCACAAAAAAGGACAACAAGCAGCTGCCGCTGGAGCCGGCTGGACCAAACTCGGTGGTGGATGACGGTGCAGTACCCGGGCCGAATCATTTAAGCCATCACCCTGCAAGTAAAAGAAGGCCCTAAATCGGAACTCCACAAACCTATACACAGCAAACGGTTGCTTCGGTTGCTTATATATACTATATATATAGTGAAAGGAAGCTGTGGCCGAGAAAGCCCCCGTCGTCGACGTTAAGCCCTGGAATGAGATGACGGCTGCTCGGTTGGCTGTGGCCCTATAAAAACCTTACTTTTCCAGAACCTTCAACCCTAAACCTTGAACCCTAAACCCCTAAAACCTAAACCCTAACCCTAAACCCAGACAACGATTCCCACCCAAACTTTGTGGTTTTTGAAACCAAAAGCTATATCCAGTGAATCCTCCCAACTCCAAGCTCTATCCCCACAGGCCCAAGAGCAATATGACTGGGCTCTTCTTCACTCTGGCGACGCTTACACGGGACCAATTCCAGAGCCTTTTTCTGCGATAGCAGCAACCTCAAAAAAGCCGCTTTATAAACCGGCACCAAACCAATAGAGCCGGTTTAGGGTTTAGGGTTTTTAGGGTTTCTCTCAAAAATAAAGTGTTCTATGAGCCCACAGCCTTATGTTTAGGAGTGTAGACTTTTTTGTCAACCCTAATTTCTGCCCGAGTCTGTGTGTATTTTTACTTGCGAAGAAGAAGAGTGTGTGTTTCTTCGATATATAGACAACACAAAACCGAGGAAGAGTTTGGCACTGGCTTCCCACCGGAGCCGCCGATCGCCAAGCCGAAGCCGTCTGCGAGGAAAGTGGCCCCGGCCGTGGCCCCGGCCGTGGAGCCGCCCGTGGACCCGCGGCTGAAGCGGCAGATCGAAGCTGAGCAAGCCAATGAGCCGCCCAGCAGTGTAGATGAAGAAGAGAAAGAGAAGAAGAAGAAGAAAAAAAAGAAAAAAGAGCCCAAAGCCAAGAAGGCAAAAAAGGAGCCGACCCCACCCCCAAAGGAGCCCAGCCCGACTTCCGAGGGTGAAGGTGAAGATGTTGAAGAGAACAGGGCTCGGAGCTCGGGGCGGGCTCGTAGCTCGGGGCGGGCTCGTAGCTCGGGGCGGGCTCGTAGCTACTCTAGGCGGGCTCGTAGCTACTCTAGGCGGGCCAGTAGGAGTCGTGCTCGTAGCTACCGGAGCCAAAGGCGAAGGAGCTACCATGGTCGCAGCCGTAGCTACGGTCGTCGGCACAGGAGTGACAGCCGTAGCTACCGCAGGTACAGAGGCGACAGTCGCGGCCGATACCATCGTCGTTACTACCGCCGTTGAATATAATGCAGTGCCCTATAAACCCTTAAAACCCTAAACCCTTAAACCCCTGTGCTGTTTGTGTGTCTATAGCATATAGTCTAGAGGGATAAAGCTTTACACAACAGTAACGGCGATGGCAACAGCACAGTGCTGCACGAGAGACGATGAGACAGGCCGAGCCACTCATTTTTCTCACAATTAAGCACAATGTGCAGCGACCCCATGGATGTAGTATAAAATTGTAGATGCATAGTCTACAAATAAGCACGTATGTGTGCATATGTATATGTATATGTTTCTTTATACATATATCTATATATACATATATGTATATACATAGTCGAACTTACACCACACTACATTATATGTGCCCAGGCAACAAAACCTCGAGGATCCTCAGAAGGTCGTCTGCACATCCGGATAATTGCGAAGCTGTGCGAGACTCCGACAAGCAAGTGAAGCGGGCGATTGGAAAGAGTTGTAGTCGCAGAGATTGTGGTGGTGGCTACATACACACGTGCACATGTCTATAGAGTGTATAGAGAACACATGTGAACATGCCTGGGTTGCTTGAAGGGCCTATCAAGTCACACGATAGGACAAAAAACAGCCCGGCCCGAACCCTAAACCATTTATGAAGATACTGCATACACCACACATGAAGCCCTGAATCCCCAAACCGAACATGTAGATTGCAGAACCTGTATTCATGCATCTATATATAGAGAGAGGGCTTAGGGGCTCAGGGGTCTCGGGGTTTAGGGGTTTAGGGTTTCGGGTTTAGACACACAGTGTGCCGGTCCCCACACACGAAGCGTAGCGCTTGAAGCTGGGAAACCACTTGTGGGGATCCGATGAGATGCGGCTTAGACCTTACATGCGAGACTCGAACAACACACCGGAAAGGCACCGGTGGGCAGGTTTTGCAACAATCTCCCCCAAATTTTCCATAGATTTTACAAAAATTTCAGCAGATTTTACAAAAAAATCAAGAGGTTTTCCAAAAAATCTCGATGCAGTTTCGATGCAGTTTATATGCAGTTTCGATGCTGTTTCGATGCGGTTTTAAAACTACATACAAACTGCATAGCTTTTACAGCATTTCGCGATGCAGTTTGTATGTAGTTTTAAAACCGCATCGAAACAGCATCGAAACTGCATACAAACTGCATCGAAACTGCATCGAGATTTTTTGGAAAACCTGTTGATTTTTTTGTAAAATCTGCTTAAAATCCATTGACAAACTCCCCAGCCCACCCCACCAGCCCCCACCTCCCCCCCACCCACCCACCACCCCACCCCCCACCCCCATCCCCCACCCCCCACCCCCCAACCACCCACCCACCCCCCACCCCCCACCCAACCACCCACCCACCCCCCACCCCCCACCACACTCCCCACACCCCCCACCCCCCACACTCACACCCCCCACCCCCCATCTCCCACCCCCCACCCCCACACCCCCCACCCCCCACCCCCACCCCCACCCCCCACCCCCCACCCCCACACCCCCCACCCCCACCCCCCCCAACCCACCGCCCCACATCCAACACTATATACGGTGCTCTGCGAGGATCAATCGTATATTGTATAGCTTTTCGGCTCCAAAAAAGTCTGTCCTTCTCCCTCCCTGACTAGACAGAACAAAGCCTCTCTTCGAAGATGCCACGACAGGAGACCTGTGTTGTTCTTTTGTTTTTCCGACGAACCACATAGTCACTTTTCTGAATGCAGAAAAGGAATAGCTATATTCTCGTGTTCCAGGAAGACAGGAGCCGAAGCCGAAGCCGGAGCCGGTCGCCCAGACGAGTGTGGAAATGGGCTTGGCGGACCTGTGTCCATCATGGACGACAGCAACTTGGTTGCATTAGATCTATTGTATAGGTTTTGTTTAGGAGAGTAATTTGGCTTTTGAATATTATACATAATCCCCAAGGGTCTGGTACTGGGTCTGGTGGAGCGAAGCAGCAGCTGAGCAGCAAGACCAGTGAGCTACGACTTGCCAGCACGTTGTACAGAAGTGCATGTACATAATTAAATTGTCTCGTTGCTTTTGCAGACGGAGCTAGATATAAGAGCAGCTGTTTTTCTGCACAGCAGTAACTTCTATACTTTATCGTGCCTGCAAGTGTGAAGCAAAACAATGAGCCGGGCCGACTCCAGGAGACTGCCTATAAAAGCCCGAGAACCCAACAACTGATGTCATATAAACCCTGAACCCTAAACTATATACCTTATATACAGAACCCCGAAACCCTTCAACCTCAAACCTGTGTGCCAGACCCCACACAGAAGCTTGCATGTGTCTTTACACCAGAGCTGGCGAGAAAATTATATATACTTGTGTGATTCAAGCTATACTATGACTGTGACGAAACACATTCGGTGTTGTCTGCATGTCAGAGAGAACTTACACTGCGATGACAATTATGTTTACTTCTATCTGCAGCTGTGAGCACTTCAGCGAGGGGTGCCTTTTTTGTGAGGACAGTATATCATCTTTACTGTTCGTGTTTTCCCTGCGATGGCTGAAGACAGCCAAGCTCCGGAGGCGCTTTTTGGTTTTTGTGTTTTGTAAAACCAGAGTGTTATATATATATGTATACGAAGGCCGAGGAAGAGCCCCAGGACGAGCAGGCAGAAGAAGAAGAGCAGGAGGTGCCCATGAAGAAGCCGGCGGCGAAGATCACGATAAAGAAAGAGCCCGGGACCGGGATTTTGAAAAAGCCTGCAGCAGAAGGAACAACGAAAGCAACAGCAGCAAAGAGCAAGCCCAATCAAAAGCCCACTCCGAAGGCCAACCCAAAGAGCACCCCAAAGGCCAAAGCAAAGGGCAAAGCAAAGGCCGAAGCAAAGGCCCCAGCCAAGGAGAAGAAGAACAAGAACGAGAACAAGAAGGAGAACAAGGGCAAGGAGCAAGAGAAAGGAAGCAAGCCCAGTAGCAGCAGCAGCAGCAAAAACACTCCCAAGCAGAATGACAACAACAAGAAGCGGAAGCTGGAGGACAACTGGGCTGATGGATTCGAGGAGGTGGAGGATGCCGCCGAAGAGCAGCCAGAGGAGGAGACACCCACAGACGACGAGGTGCTGGCCATGGAAGACCCGGCGAAGGACTCGGGGAAGATGGACCGCAGCAAGCAGCACAAGTTCATGAGCCTGCTAAAGGACGGGTCATTGCCAGAATGGCTCGAAGATGCATGGGAGAAGTCCCAGAAGATGAAAACGGGCAAGCGGCAGAGACAGCGGGAGCTTATCAACAATGCTATCGACCGACGATCCGGTGTTGACACCAGCCTGGTTCTCAACTTTGCCAAACCAATGTTCCACTCCATGCAGGTGACGACGAAAAGATGGGTATCGGGGGTGATTTCAAGGTGTGCTCGCTTCCTTAAGTGGAGAGGCACTTCGAAGCCGAAGGCGAAGTCGGGGAGTGTATAAAGTATCTATAGTATATATAGGTCCAGCTTATAGCTATAGTTTTACAATGAGCAAAACCTTGAAACCCTAATACACCACAACCCTTAAACCTTATATGTAAACTACGAAGCCATGAACCCTAAAGCCTGCATAAGCCTTACACCTTTAGAAAATTTAAAACCTTCAACCCCATACACCTTGAACTCTGGACCCCACCGGCTTTTGTTTTGTAGTTCTAACTGTTTATAGAGGGCTCTACTACATTTATTTTTATTATACCATATATGCATATCTAAAAACACTCTATAAATGCATTCCCATACAATATATATTATATATAATTGCTATACTATACGTATAATAATGATGACCACAACCCTTCGTGCACCCCAAACCTTAAACCCTGAACCTGTGCACCTATATATATATATATATATATATATATATATATATAACCCCAAACCCCAAAGCCTCAAACGACGAAGCCCTGAACCCTAAAACCTTCAAGCCTCAAACCCTTAAGCTTGAACCCTAAACCCCTTCGGCTTGTCTTTTCTTCTGTGGGTGGAGCGAGGAGAACTACACGAAGTCCGAGGCGACCAACAAGAAGAAAACCCTGGGCAAAATCTTGCTTCAGGGGAAATTCAATCTTAGCAATGAGCAGTTCGAAGCCGCACTCGAGAGTGGCGAGATCATCGCTGTCCGTTCCAAGAACGGACCCGATCGTTACATGTGGTCCGAGGATGTGCACAACTCCACTTCAGGGAAGGAGAAGAAGTTTTCCATGGGCTCCGATGCCAAAGCGAAGGATGGCGAGGCCAAGTTCTTCGAGAAGCAGTCCAAGGATTGGAGGATTGGTTTGTTTGAGGAGAAGAGCGAGGGCAAAGCAAAGCCCCAGAGAGCTCTGACAAATGACTCAGAGCAGCTCGCAATCTGCGATGGTACCGTGGCCGCCAGCAGGAACATGACGGAGAAGCTGTGGAAGGCAGCAGATGGGCAGCTTACAAAGGCGATCGCGGCCTACAATAAGATCCTTGTCGAGGGCAGAAAGTTGGTTGCTTCCGTGGATGAGAAGCAGGACAAGGACATGTACCAGAGTGTGCGACTTGGACTGGTTTTGTATTCCTGAAACAACCTTGCCAAAAGCTTCAACTTTTTTATCCTCGCAAGTAAAGTCACCAATTTAACTCGTAAGTAAATACATGGAGGCTTCAACCTTTGTCTTCGCAAGTAAAGCACAAACTTTAACTCGTAAAAGTAGTCTCTTCAACAACAGTCGCATGTAACCAAAGTGTTGTGCTTTCTCTCGCAAGTAAACCCAGTGCCCGAACACCGAAACCTGTGTGAGACCCCACAGCTGTAAGGAAGAGCATCGTCCAACAAGCAACAAAATCGAAGCAGGGACTTGAGCACCTTCTCTCGTGGCACGAGTACGAGGATGAGAATGAGGACGGGCCGATCACGGTCTCATCATATTCCAAGACCATGAGAGAGTCCGGGCGAGTAGCAACTCATCTCGAAGAACAAATGGCAGCCGTGAAAGCCAAGTTGACTGTCCGAGCCAAAAAAGGATGCTAGACAGATTTTGAATGTGTGCAGTTCCGGAGCTGTCGCCTCTATGTGGTGCAAACGGCGATTCTGAGTTTTGGCGATGAGAGAAAAAAGCAACGGCGATGATGAGAGCTTGAGATTTGGCGCTTTTCTGGTGATTTTTACATGTGAGCAACGACGTGTATAACTATAACCTTTTGAATCATGTTGGGGTGTTGGTCTTCGTGACTTTCAGCTTCAATTTTAGAGTATATATAACACCGATGGTGTTGTTGTAGCCTGCTTTGCATGTGTGAGTGCACACATGTGTAAAGCTATACCTCCGAACCTCAAGCATTGAATCAACCATGAAAGTCCATACCTCCAAAACCCTGTGAAGCTCACAACACAACCTTCGTAACCCCAAACCCTGAACCCTCTATAAACCCTTAAATCCTGAACCTTATATATAAACCCTCACAAGATTTGTTTCGTCCAGATTGAGGGGCAGTGGACCGTGTGGTTTAGGGGGTTTGGGTTTTGCGGGGTTGGGGCAAAAGCTTTCTGTTGTTGTTTGTATAGTATATTTGGTGCCCACACATATATGTATAACTTGCTCACAAGCCTCAGCCTCAATGCTCGGTGTGTCTGACCATGTGTGTCCCGTCCTTATACAAAATGTTTTATGGCTATAGCGAACAAACCACTGTATGAAATAAGGCACAAAAGTTCAGCTGGCAACAAACACCAACTTTGCATAAAGGTGCTGTTCTGTTTATTTATATATGGAGAGAAGGTACCATGGAGGATGCAGGGCCCGAGCGAAAGCGACGAAAGGGTGGGGTCCAACAGAGATTGGGCCAGGCGGTGAGTGAGAAGTCCACCTCAAGTTCTTTGCACGATTTGCTGATGACGTATTTGGCACAAGGCCTCCTGTCGGCCTCTATGATTCATGCAATTGCAGTTGCAGCGGCTGCCGATATTAGAAATGCAAGGGACGGGAAAATTCTTCCTGATTTGGACAGGCTCAGCAAGGTGAAGCATGGAAAAAATTTGCAATCTTCTATTGACAACCACTTGGCCCAGCAGTCCAATCTTCCGATGCCGACAGAATTTAATATCCCCTTAGCAGGACAAGTCGAAGGCACGGCGACTTCCATGATATTGCTTCCGCACGAGATTATGCACCACCTTTGGAAGACGACGACTGGATGGATTACTTCTGTGTTGCCTGATGCGGAGGCTTTGCCTCGGTTTTGGAGATCGTTCAATGGACACCCTTGCATGTCAAATCATGCGGTAAAATCGCGAGCTAATTGGATGCAAAGGGCTATTCCCCTTTGCATACACGGCGACGAAGTTCCTGTTTTTGGAGTGGGCAAGATATGGGCTCGCAGTGTTTTGGCTTTTTCATGGGTATCGCTGATGGCCACAGCGGCCGGCCGATCTGCTGCCGATTGCAACCTCTACATTTGGGGCGTTTTTGAGAAGTTCATTATTCCGGCTGGCGGCGAGGGGGCTGGGACAATGGAAACTTTTTGGCAAGTGATGTATTGGTCTTTCAACATTCTTTACACCGGTAAATGGCCTGCTCGGGATTGGCAAGGCAAGAAGCAGCCTGGTGTGTTGTTGTATATGTACACATGTGCCAGAAATCTGGAAACCCTTACATTTTAGGACCCTGTGGGAACCCTATAAGCTGTAAGCCTTTTTGTCTTTCTTGATTTTTTATGATGTGGGTCCTGTTTTAGATATGTGACTATATACATACACACCCTATGTATGAGAGCCCTGTTCTCAAATCCAACCCTAACCCAACAGCTTCCTTGATGGTGATGATATATATATATATATACACAGTATATAATATCGTATAAACATATATAAGCCACAAAACCACGGACCCGTGGAATCCCAAAGCAGCACGAACCGGATGTGAGAAAAATCACCACACAGTATACGTAAAAAACCCTCTCACCACATGTAGATATATATATGTAGATATATATGAACCTGTCTCACAAGTAAGAAAATGTTTGTTACACGGCACAGAGGTATGGGGCCAGTACAAAGGAGGGCGAACGAGCGGGAACCGACCTATGCGGAGGATATTATGGTGTCCTGGTTCAAATGGCTGGCGACTTGGATTATTATGCGAAATGGCTGGAGGTTCCACGATGGAGCAATCACAGCAAACCTTGTGCTCTTTGTCGGGCCGCCTTCAAAGGACCACTAACATGGATGGACAATCGTGCAAATTCGCCGTGGCAAGCCTCGTGCCTCACCACCACCAACTGGAGATCCCACTGGAATCCATCATGCCAGCTGTATTCTTTACCTGGCTTTTCGGGACTTTGTATCACGATGGACTATATGCATTGTATGTTTTTGGGGTGGATACAGTTTTTTTATGGCTCCGTGCTCAGCATCGTGGTCCACGATTGTTTGGGTGGGAGTATCTTGGCGAATTTGAAATACTGCGACTCCTTCATCAAGAAGTACCAGCGAGACAACGAAACCAGATACACATTCCGCCAGCGACTTCTGAAACTTACAATGATACAACCAAAAAAAGGATTCCCCAAGATGAGAGGAAGAGCTTCCGATATTCAATCTTTGGACAGTGCAATTCTTGCTCTATTCGAAGAGCAAATGGACGAGGGTATCTATCAACACAAGCAAATCCGGCTCTTTTTGCGGTTGAACCTGCAGCTGGCTGAAATATTGGAAGCTTATGGGCCACGGTACGGCTTCTTGGCTTTACCTGAGGAGCAAGCAAACCTGGCTTTCAAGCTCGGTTGCCAAATGGCACAGCTCCACAGCAGCCTGCAAGCCCACTACAAAGGGACGGGGGAGAAGCTCTTCAATCTCACAAGTAAGACCCACTTCGTTTTGCATAGTCTCCTACTCAGCAGTTTTATTCATCCGTCGATGGTCTGGTGCTACAAGGGAGAGACGACGATGCATCGCCTGCAGATTCTATGGAAGAGTTGTTTGGCAGGGGTGAAGCACTGGCATGCTTCCAAAAAGGCTGCCCTCAAAGAGAGGCACCTTTTGTTTCTGCGGGGCAAAGTTGGGCGATCGTGAGAGCTTCTTTCTTTTCTGTCGCGAAAAAAAAGAGTGTCTCTCTGCTATATGTGGTGCTCCTGGTCTTTTGTTTGGGCTTTTGAATCACAGTTGTCGTATATACTGGTGTGGATCTTATAAGCAATCTGCATGGATTCTCTTTGGTTAGTTTATGGCTTTGGGCCTGCGAATTTTCGGAAAAGTCCTTACTTCTGCTGTGGATCCTTTACATGTGGTGTCTGCGATTGCAGAGCAAAACAAACTCATGCCGGTGATTTTTTTAAATCCTTTACATGTGGTGTCTAAGTTTGCAGCCGCAAATATGAGTTCCATGTTTGTGTTTGCATAATGTTTTTATGTGTTTTGTCATGTTTTTAGCTCACCAGAAAATTTACGTAAATTTGGTCATTTTACACTAAATCCTTCGTTTACAGTAAATCAAGCCAAAGTGTAAAATTAGGTAAACAGCAGACTCAGGGTGGTGCCGTTTTGGCGAGCTCTGCGAAACCAGGGTTTGCAGGGGACTTCGGAAGTCAAACTGGGTTTGCAAGAAGGGGACATCGAGAGGAATGTCGTGCTGTCAAAACTGTCAAGTGCGGAAGGCTTGATAAGCGGGCCCCCTTGTCAGCCTTTTGCCTCCACAGGTTTAAGGCAGGGCGCCCAGGACGAAAAAGGCCGCACAGATGTTTTTGAATCAGTTGTAAGCATGATATGTGAGGAAGGCTCGCGTGGCTGTCTTCTGTTTTTCATTCTGGAAAACAGCTCACATTTGGCTGATGCCAACCATGCTGAGTTTCTGAATGAGATGCTCTTGAGACTTGAAGTGTCACTGCCATATTTTTTGGTAGACACCGTGAAAAAGGATGCTGCGGAGTTTCTGCCAGTCAAGAGAGGTCGTTTTTTCATCAGAGGGCTAAGGAGAGACTGCCTGCCAGACCCCATGCAGGCGTTCCTCCCTGCCCCCCTGTGCTGCACGGATCTGCTCCCGGCAGTCACAGTGGAAGAGATTTTGGATCTGAGCTTGGCTGCGACCGATGTGCAGAGTTTGTGTGCAGGGCACGCTGCTAACCTCGCATTGTACAAGCAGACCATATCTCAGTGCATCGAAGAGCATCGTGCCCAAGGCAAGCCGCTGCCCTCGAACACGGTTGTTGTGGAGCTCGACCGAAACCCCTTGAGAACTTTCGGCGGGAAGTGGGGTTGGGGCAAGATCCCATCACTGAGGACTACGGGGCCACCTTTGTTTCTTCTGAGTTGCGAGGACTTGTCGAGGCCATGGCAGGTCATGCGACTGCACAGGTGGCTCAGCATCGCTGAGCGGTGCAGCGCTCTGGGGCAGCGTGCAAGCCACGCGGCCTTGTTCTCGAGAGACACCCATGCCCTGCATGCGATCGGGAACGCTCTCTCGCCAGTGCAGCTGGCCGCTGTTGCCTCGCCGCTCGTGGAGGCAGCGGTCAACTCTGGCGTGCTCACTGCAGGCAACCGTTGCAAAGCCTGCGCAGTGGAGCTTCTGCCGCACACGAAGCCACCGGGTACATCAGCAGCTTGTATCCTTGAAGAGACCCCGAGGCCAAGGGCCACAAAAGGTTCCAAACCAAAGGCTGCAGTTGAAGAGGCAACACAAAAGACTCGAAAACCGAGGGCCAAAAGCAGTGCAAAGCCGAAGGCTTCAACTGAAGAGGCAAGCCCAAAGACCCGAACCCCGAAGGCCAAAACAGCTACAAAGCCAAAGGTTTCAACTGAAGAGGTAACCCCAAAGACTCGCAACCCCAAGGCCAACAGGGTTCGAAAGCCAAGGGCTCCAACTGAAGAGGAAGCTCCAAAGACTCTGCCTCGTGACACCAGCGCAAAGCCAGAGGCTTCAGCTGAAGAGGAAGCCCCAAAGACTCTGCCTCGTGACACCAGCACAAAGCCAGAGGCTTCAGCTGAAGAGGAAGCCCCAAAGACTCTGCCTCGTGACCGTGACACCAGCACAAAGCCGGAGGCTTCAGCTGAAGAGGAAGCCCCAAAGACTCTGCCTCGTGACACCAGCACAAAGCCGGAGGCTTCAGCTGAAGAGGAAGCCCCAAAGACTCTGCCTCGTGACACCAGCACAGCTGGTTTAGATGGCACCCAGGACTTACCACGTCACCAGCCAGAAGGCAGCACCCAGGACTTACCACGTCACCAGCCAGAAGGCAGCACCCAGGACTTACCACGTCACCAGTCCGATGACTTGGAGCTAGAGCTTGAGCGACTGGTTGACGAGCTTTTTTCGGATGATGATCCGGGCATGGACGTTGATGATGCTGCGCCACAGAGTCCACTCGTCCTGAGTGAGAAAGCAACACACCTCTTCGAGTGTTTGGCTAAAGCCAAAGCTTCATCCAAAAACTGGCTCTCGCCAGCAAGCAAGAGCTCCAAGAACGAATCTGAGCCAGCACAAAGCTCCGGAAGCAAGGTTGGCGACAGACGGAGGCGTTCTACTAGCTCAGGGCGAGACATGCCAGAGAATGCTCAGCGCAAGCTGCGTTTCCCACCTCACTTGAACCTGCCAAAAGAAGCGATCCACCTCTCGGATTCCGACTAGCGCTTCTAAGCGGTGTCGGTTGCCATGGTGGCGGTCTGCCTGTTCGTAGATAGGACCTGCTAGGATGGTAGGTGGATGAGCAGATGTGTGTGTGTGTGTGTCACACAGCAAGCTTGAGAATAGTGCAAAACAGTCTTCCGATAACCCTTCTGTGTTCGCTGAGTAAGCTTGCCGGGTAGTTCCCTGATGACAGCCATTGAACTCAGGGTTCTTGTTTTTGTGTCTTGCAGCGATTTGTTTGGCTCCACAAGCCCCTCAGCTCCCACACTCGTGCTCCCCTGCCCCGCAGCAAGCATGACAGATGCCCCGGACCAGGAGATGCCTCAGAGCATCATGTGCATCAGGTGTGAGGAAGAGACAAGCATCTTGACGAGCTACCCAACTGGAAGGAACTGCTTGAGGCGGATCTGCTCCTGCTGTTCGTCCACAGACCGGTGCCTCTCTCGGATGGCTAAAGCACCGAAGAAGGGCTCTGCCGAAGAAGCCAAAGAAAGCGAGGAGGCCAAGAAAGCTCGAAAAAGCGCTGAGGCCCTGAGGGGAAGCGTGGCCAAGATGGGTTCCTCGGAGCGTGCCCAGTGGTACCGCCAAGAGAAACGGAAGCGGGCAACCGAGTCAAAGAAAAGCCGCAGGACCTTCGCAACGGCAGTGGGGGCCTTGGAAGAGACTCGCCAGACTGGGAACGAAGATTGCAGCGGCTCACGATACATGACCCCCCGCGACTGGTGCGCACGGGAAATGATCCTGAAGCAGTACAGTACCTTGGAGGATGCTATGGTAGCCTACGAGCAGCGCTGCACAGATCCGGACGTTGTGACCAAGGAGATCAACGGGGAACTCTGCCTCCGGGTCAACAACGGAGGTCTGGAAAATGTCGTGGACCGCCATACCGTTGCAGCATCCGTGCGACAGCGGACTGACCTTGGCGATGGCGAGCAGCTTGATGGTTTCGAAGAGGAAATCGGACCTCGCATGAAACGTGCTTCTGACAAGCTCCAAACAGAGCGGCTTCTGTCAGAGCAGCAGGGCAAGCAGGCCTACGTTCCGGCCGTCGCGGTGCGACGAGATTTGGAGCAAGAGAAGGAAGTTGCTGAGAACAGAGCTGCTGAATTTCAGCAGCAAGCCTTGGCACTCAAGGAGAAAGCTGATCAAAAGAGGAAAGAGTTGAAGGAGAAGCAAGCAACCCAGCTTCCCTCCTTGGCAGTGGCAAAGCTCAGCCTCACCAACGCTATCCACAAGGCAAATGCTTCGATGTCCGAGCTGTTGAAGCGTCAGAAGGCCACAGCAGACACCTTGTGCAAGGACTTGACGAATGCTTTGTGCATGTCAGACGTCCCCGTGAAGAGAGAAGCCGAGGAAAAGACGAAAGTGCTGAATGGCAAGATCAAGGACCTGGAGACTGCCATGGAGGAGTCCATCGCAGAATGGAACACCAAGGCTGGTGACGAAAGCCTTGACATCGAAGCCATGGTGTCAATGGAGAAGGATCTGGCAGCCTACATGAAGGAGTGGCACCTTGGCAAGCACTGCCAGGCAGTGTTGGACACGAAGCAGCAGATTAAAAACTTCCGCGAATTCACCTCAGACTGCAAGAAGGAGGTGAAGAAGCGGGACAAGCTGGCCGCGAAGGCGACAGTGAGGGGTTCGAACAAGAAGGCCAAGCTTGATCATCCGAACAGCCAGGCAGCTGCCGAGACCCCCGCCTTGGTGGTCAATCTGTTTGAAGCACCTCAAGGAGAACCCGCTTCCCGATGAAATCATCAACTGCGCAACGGAGCCAGAGGATGAGATGACAGTGCCCCTTCTGCTCCCACCAACGCCGATGGAAGGCTTTACCCGGGATGTGACCCGGCACGAGTATTACAGCGAGCAAAAGAAGTGGGTGGAGCAGATGCTGCTGAGGAGCAGCCAGAAGTATTCGTGTGCGGTGGTCACCAGAGACAATGTGGCCAGGCCCTTCTTGCAGCAGCTGGACCAGATCCTGCCGGTGCCACTGCGTTCCGTGGCACGACCCTCGAGCAAGGAGCTGCAAGAGATCTGGCAGTTGTACTTTTACCAGATGGCCGGGGACTCCGGCCGCCTCTCGATGTCCACTGACTGGGGCTTGCCCGAATTGCGCATCTGCTGCGAAGGCAAGGAGATCTACTTGGGGTTCCCCGTGAAGAAGCTAGCCGGCAACACGACGGCCGAGATGCTGCAGCACCTGGAGCGGATGCGTGCAGAAGAGTTCCTCACGGCAGTTGAGCGGGATGGCTGGTGTGTGACATGCCGCCCTGGGAGGGGAGTCGTGCTGCCCACGAATTGTTTGTTCGTTCATCTGAGCCTGCAGGGACCTGAGACCTGCCACGGAGCCAGGATTCACATCGTGTCTGACAAAAGCCTCCAGACGGCTCTCACTCACCTGGAGAGGCAGGTCCAACAGGACCCGACACTGGAGTCCAAAAGAACCGGCCAGCTGCTGAAGTGGATCCGCGAGAGGTGAACTGTGCGGCATCCTTAGCGTCCAGGCTGCAGCTTCTGCTGCTAACCTGTGACCTTATGGATCATTCACCTTGGCTTCGTGGCTGCCACTGTTGGCTACCCACTTGCCTGCTCCCCGCAACCCCATCTCATCGGGGTGCGGTTTTTAACAGTTGTTTTCGGCAGGGGTGCTGCTTCGCAGCTATCCCTTCGGCAGGGGTGCTATCCTGTGGGCTGCTGCTTTTGCAGCTAACCCATCGGCAAGGGTGCTGCTTCGCAGCTATCCCTTTGGCAGGGGTGCTGCTTGGCAGCTACACTGTGGGCTGCTGCTTTTGCAGCTAACCCATTCTTGCCTTTTTCCGAATCCTGGGAAGATACAACTGACACCAAGACGTGCGGGAGAATAGTGGGATCAGCGTCTGAGAGCAGAGCCTTAGGACTAGGACAAGTACAGACCTCAGCAGTATCTGAAGCTGTAGGCTCTGGAGAAGCGGTTTGGGTACACACTCGTGCTTACTGTTGAGGTCGGGTTTCTCAGGGTGTTACTGTGCACAGTGTCACCGGGTTCCCTGTCAGCCAAGCTTCACTTTTGAAGCTTGCAAAGGGATGTATCGATTCACCTGTCAACAATCTGCTCTCAGACAACCCACAAACAAAAAAGTTGTGGGCCAAAGCCGTAGGGCCGTAGGGAGTCCTGGGTGTCCGGGGTTATGTCAGGAGTTTCGGGGGGGGGGACGGGGTTGTGTTCGGGATGTTCCGGAGGGGGTGTCCGGGATGTCCGGAGTGGTGTCCGGGGTGGTGTCCGGGATGTCCGGGGCATGTCCGGGGCATGTCCGGGGCATGTCCGGGATGTCCGGGGCATGTCCGGGGTTGTGTGTCCTGAGGTCTGTGTCCCGAGGTCCCACCCAAGGTTTATGCATTAATATCATCTAGGATGGGACAGGGGAGAGCATTTGCTGTACTGCTGCATTTCATGAACCGCAGAAGTTAAGCTCTGTCAGTTTCGGTGTTGAGCGGTGTGCCTTTCAGGATGTCCAGCCAACGTTTGTTCGATAGCCAAGTGATGCTGGACAACGACTCTGTGCTGTTCGACAGCCAGGTTGATCCAGGGACTTGGGCAGCGGGGCGCACGTTGGCTTCACCGGTTGTGCCTGCTGCTAGTTCTACTGCAGTGCACCAGACTGGCCTGAAGCGCAAGAATGCATGCCTGGAATGGGAAGGCGATTTTCCAGACACCCAGGTAGAGCTGTATCCGCCGCCTACTATCGTGAATATCAACGAGGACCCAAGCCCAAAACCGAAACCCCGCAATGAGGTGGCTGAGAAGTCCTCAGAAAAGTCCTTGCAAGAACAGCTAGAAGCCTCCCAGTCGAAGGTGAGTGAGCTGCAGGAACTGAACAGAACTCTGCACTGCAAAGCCGCGGAGTTAGCACAGCAGCTGGTGCAAGTGATGGAGGAAAAAAACAATCTTCTGGCTGAGAAGCATGCGAAGATGATCGCTGACTTGAGGGTGGTGCGTTCTGCCCGCGAAGAGCTTGACGAGCTTTTGGATCTTAATTTTGATGACGACGACGATCAATGCTGAGAAGCAGTTCCTGAGGCTTGGCCTTGAAGTTTCTGTTGCCGTCCTGGCTGCTGGGGAGCTTTTTCAGCCAATGCAGTTTTTGGCCACGGGCCGCAGACTTTTCATTCAGGGCAGCAGGCTCAGGGTGCTACCGCGAAGGCTTCGCGATGCGCCCAGTGCCAGCCGCCTTGAAGAAAGAGGCTCATGGGTAGTATGTATACGGCTAGAAAGGCAGGGGAATGCAGGGGACTACAGAAACCAGGTGCTCCGAGCGTGAGTGTCGGAACAGTGGAAAAAGAGGACCTGAGCTTGTGTAGTTTCTGAACGGTAATAGGGATGTGTTATGGGCCTTGTTAGGGAGGGTTTTGGACTGGCGAGGGCTTGTGCGGCTACCAGAAAAGGACCGATTTTGTTTCAAGGGGACGTGTTTTTTTTGGTTGGGAACACGCAGCTTTTGAGTGAACGGTTTAAACCCTATTAGAACGAATGCAATTTTTCTAAAACGGTTCATAACCTTTTTTTATTTCGACCCCGTTTGCAGCAAGGGTTAACGCCCCCCGGGCCTAGATGAATCACTTATAATGAGCGAGCCCCGGTTTGAGATTCATTGTTAGTCTAGGTTTGAGTCTGTCATTCTGAGTAGCATGTTCAGTCAATGTCAAGTTGTCGTGACAACCATTGACTAAGATCCGAGCAGATGATGAAGTGCCTGAAGAGAAGTTTACCGAGATCGCAGAAGCGGCACGTGTGGAGATCGAGCTGGGGCGGTCACCGGCAGATGTCCGTCAGATGGTGGCAGCTTGGTTTCATTATGTGCGGGTGGATTCACAGTGACCGTGTGACCGTGTGATGAGTCTGAGGCGGCGATGATGGAGGCTGCAAAGCCCCAGTTTGCCGGTGAAAGTGGCAATGCAGCGGATGAAGGCGACGAGCAGGTTGCAGAGGACTTTGGCGGTGAAGAGGGCGGCGAATCCGAAAATGAGAAGGAGATGGACGGTGAGGTCAAGCCCTGAGGGCTGTTCTGCTGCCGAGCGTAGGGTTGCTGGCTTCCGCTTTTGGCTCATTTTTGATCACAAGAAGGGTCATAGTAAAGTCTTGTGCCTGTTATGGTGCATCGTGGGATTTGGAGCCGGCAACCGTCAGCTTTAACTTTAGGGTGTGCACACAGTTGCGGCTTAAGCTAGAACTAGGTCATCAGCTGGAGTATGCTTCGAACATAATGCACTTACTTTGACTTGGTCCAACGAAGGATCCTGTGCACCGAAGTGTTTCAACGTGCTGCCGCTTGTCAGTCTGACTGTCAAACTCAGTGGTTGCGCAAGGATAAAACTGTGTGCTGCAGGCTGCAAGTGACAATCGCTGGCCTTATTAGTGCATGCAAGACAGTACACAACAATGATAACTAGTAGTCCAATCCTGACCTGTGGGAGGCTCTGCTCCGACATGGCGCCGGGACGTGAGTGCCATCGCTTGGCATTGGTTTGGGGTCTAGCATACATACGGTTTGGGGTTTACGGTGTTGGAGCCTTTACTATACAAGGCTAAGGGTCAAGTTACTAGGCAGTCGCAGTAAGGGTAGTAGTCGAGTCCCTTATGAACAAGTTTGTAAGGGTTTAGTTTAAGCTTTACATTTAGTTTATAGACCTTGAACCCGAAACCCTAAACCCGGAACGCTGAAGCCCTAAACTTGCAGAACCCTGTCAACCAATGCCGAGTTTGTGGCTTTCGCCTGAGTCGGATCGGGCAAATTCGAGCAGTCATGCAGCGGGCTATTGCTGGCTCCCGGATCAACTCTGCCTTTATTCACTACTCAATACACTGTCAGTCAATACACTACCACTCGAGAAATGGCCAGCGCCCCGTGCTGCAACATTTTGGATCCTTCGAGGCCTGCTGATCTGCGCGGCATTCACCGCCGAGTATTTATACTAATAAGCCAAGCCTAGAATCCTAAACCCCAAAAGTCCCTAAACCAAGTTCAAGACGTCCTTGTTCCAACTGTCTTGTGGCTGAAGCTTTGATTGTCAATAATTTTTCAAGCTGAGAAGTAGGTACGGTAGTAGATGTCGAAGAGCGATAATGAGAAACCAGCTCTAACTAGGATATCGTTGTTGACACTAAATTTATTTTTATTTTTGTGGCTCAAGTTTTGTTGTCTTCATTGATCGGCTCAACCTTACACCGAGTTTCTTCGGCGGTCTGTGGCTGAGTCAATGTCAAGCAGTACGGTACGAATCGAAGAGCGATGGGTCAATGTCTAAACAGCCGCGAATAATTGTTCATTAATTGAGTCTGGTTGTGTGCCAGCTTCAGATTTTGCGGCATGTGCAAGCCCTGGTGTGCTAATGCCAAGCCGAGAGCCCGGATGAATTTCGAAAGCCCGGATAGAGGGAAAAAGACTTCAAATCTCTGGCGCCTCGTCCGGATCTGGAACCCATCCTGGTATCCACGATACTCGAGAAGCTGCAACTCCTCCAGAAGCAATGCCTCTGCCCTCTGGCCATCATGCGCTTTCACTCCACTCAGCGCCTCAGTGGTTCGCTTCAGGGACCCATCGTGCCCTTCCGGCTCCAAGTGGGCCACAGATCGCCGGAAGCTGCCGAACTCTATCTGAGCCTCCGATCGCTGGCCAACTCAGCGATCTGGCAGTTGGTGGGCGGATCCCTGCGTCCGGAGAAAATGGGACGGTCAGCCCTGGCCGCCGAACTCGCCCGTCGCCTGGGGTCTTGCACTCAGACAGCTTGTACACTCAGTTGCCTGTGCTGCTTCGCATTGCAAACTCGTCCAACCACTGTTACGCCAACTCAGTGCTCTGTTGCCTTCACTGGGCCAATCAGCTGATCAGTGCTGACACGTCTCGTCAGGTGATTTGGTCCGCGGCCATGCATTCAGTTGTGCGGAGAATGCCCACACAGGCGCCTGTTCCAGACCTTTGGTCCTCTCTCCAGTGGTCGCTTCTGCATGCTCGATGGGCCCACCCTCACTCTCAGCATGATGTCGCCGAGTACCTTGCATTCTGCCGCAGGTTTGTCATTCCGGATCTGCTCTTGGGCAGGTGGCAAAATCGGCTTCTCATTGCAGACAGCGACAATCCTCGTTGTCAGGTGCGCGACTGTGGGCGCATGGCCTATGCACCTTGCTACGCCTCCTTCTCAGTGTGCCACTGGTTCTCGTGGTAGGCTTACGTTACAGCGACTCATCCACGCTTGGAAGGATCAAGCTGCTGCTGGACTCACTGCCCTGGATAGTGAGCCGGGTCTTTTGGTTTTGCAGATAAACCGGTTCAGCCCCTCGGCTACCGGTGCAAAGGATACCACTAGTGTGCTGCCGGATCCTCGCATTTTGATACCCTGCTTCCGACATCCTCCTGCCCCACAAGACTCGGCCTTGAATGTGTGCCATCACGAATACCAGCTGATCGCAATCATTCTACATGAGGGTCCCAATGCTGCCTCCGGTCATTACCGTGCGCTCCTCTGTTCCTATCCTCCTGAGACGGAGCCCGCCTTCTGGCAATGCGATGATGCAAAAGAGCCGACTTTCCAGTCCGTGCTATCACCGGAAGCACTGACCACAGGTTACCTTTATTTCTACTGCCGCACCGTGCAGCCTTGAACATGACTGGGACGTTATGGGCCGTTCGTGGCAGGTCCTACGTCATCGCTCTGGCTGCCCAGCACGTTTTCACCGACATGTGTAAACACACATGGCTCCCAGCAGCCGGGGTGGCTCCCTGTCATAACAGCCTCGCCAAGCGGATCTTCTCTGCAGCGTCTGAAAGAAAGATGTATATGTATATGTATATGTATATGTATATGTATATGTATATGTATATGTATATGTATATGTATATGTATATGTATATGTATATGTATACGTATATGTATATGTATATGTATATGTATATGTATATGTACATGTACATGTATATGTATATGTATATGTATATGTATATGTATATGTATATGTGTCTACATATGTGTCTATATATGTCTATGTACGTCCATGTGTATGTGTATGTGGGTCTTTTTGCGGTTATGTGTATGTGTTTGTGTTCGTGCATGTGTTTCGTGTGTGTATCTGCACATGTGTGTGTGTATATATATATATATATATGTACATACCGAATACATCGACGTGGATATGGATATGTGTATGTGTATGTCCAAGTGTAGGTGCAGGTAGATGTGTTTGTATATGTATGTGTCTATGCATATGTATAAAAAACAGGTGGTAGCTAGTCAACTCTTGACGGTCCATATCAATATGGACTGTCTCTGATGCTGCGTGGTCTTGTTGACTGAGTCGCAGGAAGGACTTAAGTTGAAGGGCCTAGGGCGAAATGATGACTCTGGTTGTACGTAGCAATATCAACTCGCTGTATACTTAAAGCGCAAATCCCCATTCGTGCACCGTGTGAGGCGGCTGGAGAGCGTGAGGACCTGAAGAAGATCACAGGCGAGTGTTGTACCCAACAGTAATGTGGTTTCACATGAGGGAGGCCGCCGCTCTTAGGACTTTCAAGAACAGATTGTCTGTGCCCTCCGAAAGGTGACCGCTTCCGCCGCCTCAAGGTGCCAGTCCAATCTGGGAGGTATGGGTATGGACCGGTATGGACGTCTGGAAGGGAGCTATCTTCACGTCACCAAAATACCTGTCATCCTGAACCAACATACCCGGTGCTCCTCACCCCGAGCCGGACACACTTCGCCACATACGACGTCCATGGTTTGACTTGCATTCAGCATCTTCGGAATGCTAAGATGCACTGAGAGGCTGAAGCAGTGCTCGGTCCGCTGTAGGTGCAGATCGATCCGATGCTACACGTGGAGGCTGTGAAGGCCAGCAAGAGAACGGAACCTTCGCGGTTTCGAGTCTGCAAGATGACGATCCGTTCTAGGGTGTCGAAAGGACGCATTGAAGCTGCTAAGTTCCAACTCCTGACTTCGAGGTGTAGTTTGCAGCCAGTGAAGGCAAGATCATGTCCAGCTTAGCAGCCCCGGCCCAACTGAACAAGGAGGAGTCTTCGGGTTTCGCTGCACGTATGTGCAGCCTTGCGTCTTGGGCCTAAAGCTTAGAGTCTAGGCCACTCTGGCCGCCAGCTCTCGGGTGGAAGATGCATGGAGACCTTTCAATGTTAGACAAAGTCAGCGTGTCAATAGCAAATGCCATAACATCAATGGGACACTAGAAATATCTAGAAATCAAAAGAAGAAGTAGCCCCTGACGAATGGTCCGTGTCCGAGCAACAAGACAAGGCAGTCTTCGTTTAGTGGATCTCGATGCTGTCACCACTAAACCTCTTTGACCGTGCACCAAGTCTGAAGCCACGACGCGGTCCGTGAACACCAAGCCAGGCCATCGATCGTATGCGCCGTGGAGCGAACCTTCTGTCCCTTGGAAAGCATTCAAGTCTCGGGATCTCTCATGGAGGGTTTCGAGGATTCGAGTCTCGCGCAGGCTTGCGACACTAGACCCGCATCTGTGGCTTGTGATTGTGTGTCAAAATAGACGAAAGTCTTCAACGAATATCCTCTGCTACCCTTGCGTCGGCCTCAAACCTGAAAAGCCCGAACTGCTCACCTGGCTACATTCGGATCCTCGAAGCCAGCAGAGCTTGCAGAGCTCGCCGCGCCGGAGCTTCGTCTCAGGAAGCACACCCACTACGGTTTCCCGCACCTGCGCCAGTTCCAGGCACCCCGGGGTCCCGGCCGGGATCTGTGGAGGTGTTTGGCGGCGAGGTTGCAAGTTGTGGGTGCCGAGGACCCTTCGACACATCAAGAGGGCCAATTAATCAGATAAGAAAATAGAAGCCATTTCTTGTGCGAAATCGTGCTCGGCCTGACAGATGAGCTGAAAAAATGCTACGTCATGTTACGCACTTGGTTCTGTCCACCGTGGGGTCAGCCGGCGGCTAGCTAGGGCTTACGGTTAGGTTGAAAGGTTGTTCGATCCGGAGCAATGTTCAATAGCCATGGAATGTCATCCGTGGCAGTGGTCGGAACAGCTACCGTCGTCACCATGCTAGCCTTGAGAGCTCTTCGGCGACGCTGGTCCCCTGTGATAACCTGCAAGCTGTCATGCCGATGTGGGAAGATTCAGGGTGAAGTATCGGCTATCCGTCAGGACTCAATTCGCATTAACTGCTATTGTGCTGACTGTCGAGAATATGCCACATTCATTGCATCACTAGGAAAGCAAGACGAGACAACCATCGGCAAACTGGGGGACAATCGTGTGGTGCAAGTTTGCAAGAGTGCTCTCAAGATAACACAAGGACAAGAGCTCATCAAGCTGGCAAGGAAGGCTGCAAAACCCAATGCCAAAGGACAAATCTACATGCATCGATTCTATGCAAGTTGCTGCAGCGTGCCGCTTTACAACACGGTGGACTTCTTGGGCTTTGTGGGTGTTTTCACGGATTTCTTGGACGAGCGCTGCAAGGAGTACGCCGGGCCCGTTCGTATGTTCCCGGAAGAAGCGCTTGGTACGCCAGCCAGCCCGGAAGCTGACGTTTTTGTCCCGGACTTCTTGTGGAAGCTGCTGCGTTATCACTTGTGGCGCAACTGTGGCCCCTTCGACTACAAGCAGGAGCCTGTGTATTGGGCAACTGCAGAGGCGAAGAAGCAGGACTGACTCGTAAGATGCATCGCTGACCAGAGGTTTAGCCGAAGGGTGTGTGAGTAACGGTTTAGGGCTCACGGGTCGTTCAAGATCTAGGACCCATAGGAATCTAGGACCAGTATCTGCCTGCTTCTCACTTGCGAGATCTCGGCGGGCTTGAAGCACGCCCGTGGCTGACTGTTTTCTGCTCGATGGTGTACCTGTCCTGCAGGGTTGAGTCGCATTTTTCGGGCGTTTCTTCTAGAACTCCAGCAAAAGAGGGCTTCACTGCCCGTTCCCCAAACGGTATTCCAAGAGCAGACAGTTGGTCGCGACGGCTGTGGAAGATCGGCTGGCATCAAAAGTAAAGCTCCCATTATACCCCAGTCCAAAGCTTCATCTTTTTTGAACTTCAGAATCATTGAGAGATCTTCATGTGGGTCTGCTTGGGTATTGATATATTGATATTTTTTGGCCGTGTAATGGTCGAGTTGTAAGTGCATGCTATTGTGCACGGGAGTTGGGGTTAGGATTCGCGGTTTCTGGGCATGGAATGTTGCATGCTTGGTACTTGGGCAGGAAACCTTCCGGGCAGTGCTTGCTAATCATTAATCAATGACCGAAGCCGACCAACGACCCCAAAAACATAAACATCGCAAGAATCTGACTGACTGCGCAGTTGAGCGACGACAAACGCCGCCTGATTTGGTACTCCGGGGCCAAGAGGCAGGGCGGAGGGTCTCGACGGTATCGTTCGTTAGTTCCTCGGGCTATCGACAGCAAAAGACAAAACAGCAACCGATCAGCATTGCAACTGTTGCTAGAATATGTTAAATCAGTAGTCGTGAGGAGTCTGTGTTTTGCTTGCATGCGTGCAAGGAAGGAGGACTCTATGGTGAACCTCGAGGAGGCCATGCATCTGCTTCAGCAAGACAGTAAGACAAGCAGAATTCTCAGAGTTGGTTTCGTTTCTCGGTGGTTTCGGGATGAACAGTCTGAGTTTGTTCTGTCCAGTAGTTTGAGGGTGCACTTTCGAAGATGGTTCAATGCTTTTGCGATGTCTTTGCTCTTTCAGCTTGGTTTTGAACCTTGGACCGAAACATGCGAGACGAGAGATTGGAGCGTCGTGAACCTGCACCCCAAGGCACAGTCAAAGCCGTTAGGATCCCAACAGTTACCCAATGAAGCTTTGGACCTCGTGCGCCCTGCCCTAATCTTTAAACCCAAGCTCACCAGGCCTGCGTACTTGTTCAGCAATTGTAAGGCAGGCGCAGCAAGGCAGGTAAGGAACCATCTGAGTCCAGGGCAATTCCCACCCCAACTCGTCGTTCGATGAATGCTCGGTAGCGGCACAGACATCGAATGCAGGTGGTCGAGATTAAGCTCGGGCAGCAGACGCCGGTGTTCCTGCACTACCGCCCGCCCGACATGATTTCTTCGCAGTGCTTGTGCCTAAAACAAGTAGTGCAACACATCTGAAGCCGACGTACTCGAATTTTCCCCACCTCCCCATCTCAGGGCTGACGAAGCTTCAACTTGTAGCCTGGAGCCTCGCCAAGCAGGCCTTCCCATGCTCGAGCACTTGTCCTTCTCAATTATCTATGGCCCCAAGGGCTCCGCCGTGCACCAAGTTCCAGGGTTCGGGGACCTAGGTTTAGGTTTTGCGCTGATCCCAATTTTTGCATTGCATTGATGCAAGGTTCCAGTCGAGTCAGATTTGCCATAGCTGCGATAGCATCCTTCCAGCTCGTGAAGTTGGCCGGACTTGTAGTACTCGTCCTCGTCGTCCTCGTTGTCGTTGTAGTGTATGTAGTATGGGTGGGAGCAGGGCAGGATTAAGGAACAGGATTAAGTTACCACGGGGGTGATCAGCCTGTAAGCCATCTTCTCTAAATCTGAGGAGTGTGAACAAGGAGCCTTGACAATGCCAAACCTATATCAAAGCCGCAAAAGCCCTAGAGCCCCACACTTCCCCTTTCCTGCCTCAGTCTTCACTACTAAGCGTGACTCAGTACTCTCGGACCATACACATACTCCCTCGTTCCCGCTGCTCAGAAGACGCTGGACCTGACCTGCAAAGATGAATTCGAGTTTGACCATTGGGTCACGGGCCTGAAAGCCATCTTTTACGCCTGCAAGGCCCGCCAATCGAGAAGAGCAGGATGAGGGTAAGAGGCAACACTATTCAAAGAAGCATGACAAGTCTTCACGAGCACGGAAGTGGTGGTTCTGGTACTATATTTCTGTGCAAGTGCGAGCACTGAGCAATAGAAGTTCCACATGACTGCGATAGGGCTAGGACCGCTAGGAAGGAAACAGAGCAATGCTGTGGCAATGCAAGTAAGGCTCCTGTTCCTGTGGTTTGAGGGCTCCTGAACCTGTGGTGGAGGGTTCATAAACGGCGGTGCAGGTTTGGAGAGTGTTGATCTGTCTAGCCAGAAATGGAGGATGGTATTCGGACTTGGCTCGAGGTTTCCAGGATTTTAGGATTGTGGCACTACTGCTACAGTACTACTACGACTACTTCCACTACCCTTTGTGTTTTCTCTTCTTCTTCTTCTTCTACTACTGCTGCTGCTGCAGCTACTGCTACTACCAATACTACTAGTGCTCCTGCTGCTGCTGCTGCTGCTGCCGCTACTACTGCTACTAGTAATTCTGCTGCTGCTACTGCTGCTGCTGCTACTACTACTACTGCTACTACTACTGCTACTGCTACTGCTACTGCTACTGCTACTGCTACTGCTACTGCTACTGCTACTGCTACTGCTACTGCTACTGCTACTACTACTACTACTACTACTACTACTACTACTACTACTACTACTACTACTCCTACACTACTACTACTACTACTACTACTACTACTACTACTACTACTACTACTACTACTACTACTACTACTCCTGCTGCTGCTGCTGCTGCTGCTACTAATGCTGCTGCTGCTGCTGCTGCTGCTGCTGCTACCGCTCCCCCTACCGATCCCCCTACCGCTACTACGACGACGGCAACTTCTACTCTTGCTGCTCGCCTACTGCTGCTGTTGGCTACCGTCGTCGTTACGTCTACTTAAAGGGTGCTCCTGCTTGTCAGAAGGCAGCTTCAGCATCGGAATCCCTCTATCCCCAGGTCAGCGACTGCACCCTATACGCCTTCATTGAGATTGCGTGAACTGCGCAAGAAGCCTCCACATCTAATCAGAAATATCGAAGGATCACTTGAACCGAGCAACCTGGAAGAGATGGCTAAGCGCCTGGATCCTTCTCTGCCGCGTTCAGAACAAGCAGATCTCCAAGGAGGCTCTCTTGGCCCACTCCAAGCGCTTTCAAAAGGCGCAAAGGGAGTGTCCTCAACAAGTGAAGCTCTACACCCTAGACCCTAAGCATAATGCGACGCTTTGGTTGTAGTTCTACCCAACTGGTATTGAGGACCGTGATAGTTTCAAGGGGACGATCAGAGGTCTGCGGGGTTTGAAGGTTGTTGCGGTAATGCTGTGGTGACTTCTGGGCGCCGACCGAAAGGGTCGATCTGCGGTCTTTCTCTTCGAATGCACGGGTGCTCGAACAGTCTGTATCCCTGACTGTCTATGGCCAGCCCAATCCTGTATGCAGTGACATGAGGCCTTCAAGTCGAAGACCCCGAGCCCTTCGAGTCCGAAGGATGTTGACTCCTTTGGTCCGCTTGAGACGCTGTGTTCCTACCTGGCGCTACTTTGCCGGGCCTCACTTGACTCCCAAGTTGGGGACCTCGTATCCTCAACGCGCAAGGCTACTGTTGATCTCTACTTGGTCTAGAGCCTAGATGGAGCCAGAGGATCATGACCGACGCAGCAAAGCCCAAGTCAGTCTGTTTTCCTGCTACGGCCTTCGCAACTGTGAGCTGGAAGGCCCTCGAGAAGAACAACGTGGGGTGCAACCCTCGGAAAACCGATGATGCGTCTCGATATGGGGTGGCGAGCCAAACAAGGCTCTGCCTCTTCCCAGGGTGAAGTCCCGTAGTGCCAAGGATCAAGCTGACCAAGCTGCCTGAGGTGAAGGAGAAGGCGCAACCAGGGGGTGAGACGAGCAGGTGAATGGTGTGAGCTTTCCAGGAATTTCGACCCGTTCGGTGGATGTCTGAGTGTAGGGCTGGAGGCTCAAAACCTGGGTTTCGGGGTTCAGTTTGGAAGGAGTAGGCACCCTGGTTTGAGGCCCAGTTCTCAGCACACCCGAAGCAGGGCCACGTGGGGCTCGATGACTGCATCGAGATCGTGACCCACACTCCGCAAGCGGCCTAAATCTCCGTGCGGTCCGCCGGGCAGAGCTACGCTTGTTTCACGCAAAGTGTGCTGTCATTGATGGTTCGCACATTGTCCGTTGCCAGTAACGAGTCCAGACCCGAAGCTCAAACTCACGAGCCGCCCGAGGCAGCAGCTGGATACCAAGATGGAACGATTGAGGGAGCGGCTGAAGACAATGAGCCAGCAGGCCCTGGGCTCAAATCAATCGGGCCGCAGGATTTCGGGCGTGAGTGTCAAAGGCTTGCGTCAGGCTGCAAGGCTTCTTGTTTCGGTGTTGGATTTTTGGGACATTTCGCGGATCTGGATTCTGAAGACAACTGCGTGCCTCAAACTCTGAACCCTGCACCCCCAAACCTCGCAGCCGAACGGCAAGAACTGAGCCTCGGATTCTGAGGTTTCCCGGCTGGATCATCACTCCGCAGCGGAGATGGAGGTCCGTAGCTCATCTGGGCTGCAAGGGAGGGAGAAATGGGACACAGCGTTTACAGGTTTAGATCTGGGGGATCCAAAGGCAGGCTTCGGGGCTTCGTGGCAGGCAAGTCCTGCATTGCAAGACTTTATTTAGGTGCAGGCCATAATCTGCAAGCTCTGATCCCCAGCACACACCACCATTGCCATGATCACGACGATGATGTAAATGTAGATGTAAATGTAGATGTAATAGATGTAGATGTGAAAGTACTAGATGTCGAGGTAGATGTAGATGTAGTAGCAGTTGTTGTCGTAGTCGTTGTCGTGGTGGTAACAGAAGAAGTGTAGTGGTAGTAGTAGCAGTAATAGTAGCAGCAGCAGCGGCAGTAGTACCAGGAGCACTGGCAGTAGCAGTAGAAGCAGCAGCAGCAACAGCAGCAAAGACAGGCAGAGGGAGGCAGGCAGACAGACACATAGACACACAGAGACACAGAGAGAAACAGAGATACGCAGACACGCAGACACACAGACAGGCAGACAGGCGGACAGACAGCAGACAGCATTATGAACCTACAATGTTGCACACCGAAAGGTAGCCAGACCTGCACGTGTTTTGTGGATGTGCTCGGACCTTGACTTAGGGTGTAGTGCCTTGTCCAAGCAGGGATAGGTTGAACACAATGCTGGGCTGTCTGCAGGTGGACCTCTCGCTTCTTACAGGCACGCTGAACGAGCATCTGCTGTGCAGTTTAAGAGGCTGTAGGGTTTAGCTTAGCATCTGAGTTTTGGAGATGCTTCGCTGGAGAGTGCTGCGAAAGATCCTTCCGACGACATGGCCACCCTGTTCTGCAGGAACACAAGCGCACAAGAGTAAAACATAGTAACGCCAAGCAGGGGAGTGAGACAGACCACCATCGCAAAGCAAACAAGTTGACAAGGCGCAGCATGCCTGCAAAAACAGGTGTGCATGTATGCATGTATGTATGTACGTCGGCAGATAGGCAGGTAGGTAGGTAGGTCCGCCATCTCTTCAGACATGTGAGGGTGCGGGACATGTTGCTGTTCCAAAGTTCGCGCAGACATGTGAGGCGGTTTTGTCGACAGATGAAAATCCTGGCTGCAGTCTGTGCTGGCAAATCTCAATGATCCGAACCCCAGACCTTTTGAGCCCCTCCAATCCGACGCTGTGTCGCAAATCCCCAGTACTTCAGTGCTACAGCCTCTAGCCGACAGCTCACGTCTGCGAGGGCAGGGTCCGGCATATGCCAGCGTCTTCGTCCAGGACGAGGATGCTCAGGCCAGGTTCAGGGTTGCGGACGCTGGCTTCGGTTATAAGGTTTGGGGTACCAGGTCTCTTGATCTTGGGTTGGTGCTCAGCTACACCATGGGGCCTCGGATTTTGGCAGCAGCTTTGAGGGTTCTTGATACTTGAGGTCGGAACCCTCGTGTGGACCCAGTTCCGCTGCAGGATGAAGAGATGGAGATCAGACGGATGCACGAGCTGGTAGAACAGACCACGCAGGTGCTCCAGCAGGCGGGACGGCTCAAGCTGTCAAGGCTCCGTCTAAGGATCTTTCACCCTAGACCAAGGGCTGAAACCTAGAAAAGCCTCAACGTTTACCAAGTGGGCACTTGAAGGCATAGTCCTTGGCATCCTTAGGCAGCATCGCAAGACATTGTAGAGCAAAGGGTCACCAGCATGCCTCAGAGGCCACGCAGGAGTCTAGCCAGCCGGCCATTTGATGTCCTTTAGCCTTCCTTTTGTTGTTGCTCGCGTCTACTGGCTTCGAACCCAGTTCGCTGAGGCGCGCAACGAGCTCATTGCGCTAAACCAGCGTCAGAGATCGGAGAGCTCGGGTACCAACACAGAGGCTGGAGTTTGTCAGGTTTAGATTTTGAGGTCGCAACGTTGCATACAGCCATAGCAAGGCTGCACAGAGCTGGGGAGGATTCCGACAAATCCCCCGATCCCGAAGATGCTTTGGCCACTGCATGAGACATCTCTGTTGAACGTCAGCCGTGTGCTCAGCCGCTCAGCCTCTGGCCAGGCAAAAGCCAAGAAGAAGGAGACGGCCGCTTGCAAGGCGGACTTGACAGACGGTTTTGCCTTAGTTGGTTTCGGTTGCAACCTCGAAGGGCACAGCTCCAGCATCCAACCCAACCTCCGCAAGGCCCTCGCACGAGGAACCTGAGAAGTGTGATAAGCCTTTCTAAAGCTCTATGTAGACCTTCAACTGTCAGGCATTGCTTGTGTAAGGGCTTCGCAGTTGCTGTGTTTTCCCAAACTCGCGCCTTTGCTGCCAGCACATCGACCAGCTCCTTTGGAAAGCAGAAGTGGATTTGGAAAATGTCGAGGACATGTACCTGAGGCTCGCAAGGGTGCCTTGCGAAGGGAGGGCGACAACATCCTTCACGATCCTAGTGTGAGCTTAGAGTTCTGAGTCGTGCAAGCACCCTTTGCTGCAAGACATCCGAAGGTAACGTTACAGATGCTGGGCGGCTTTGGTTTGGAACGGGCCGGGTGTTGTTTGTTAGGTTTTAGGGTCCGTCCCTTGCGTAGGTTGTAGGGGGGCTTCTGGTGAGTCCCGATCGCAAGCTTGCTGTGTCACAGCCTGAGGTGGGACAGATGCACACAGCCCTAGACTCAACCTTAGTTCTCAAGCCTCGAACCTTAAACGGTAAGCAGGCACATCGACAATCAGAAGGACACGTACTCGCTGGGTCAACCCGACGAGATGTTGACCTGCAGTCTAGGTCCAGGTTTTGGTGAATCGCGCCGCCATGCAGGATGCAGTATAACCACCGAGTTTATATAATTCGATAGTCAAGACGTCCTTGTATATGATTTTGCAAGGAAGAATAGTAATAATGCGCTGGATATCGAGCTAGGCGAGTAGTGTGCTCTCGGCCAGCTCCATTCAATTTCCGCCGCCTTTGCCGCCAGCCGACTTCAATCAGACGGTCTCCCGCACGATCTCTGATCTCGAGGACACCGGAGGGCTTTCTGAGTGCTTTGCCACTCAGGGTTGCGGCACGGCGAGTTGCGGAAGCATGGTCAAGCTCTGCAGATGTGTTGTTTTGGCTCGGTTCTGCTTGTTTGGCGTGATCGGTTTTTCTGGCGGTCGTTCGTTCTGCAAAAAGTGCTTGGGTCGGGGGCGGGACGGGGGGGACGCGCTTGGGGGGCGCAGGGTGCTCTGAGTTGGCCCGCCAAAGGCACTCCTGACAGCGAGTGAAGGGCCAGAGTGGTGCGATGCAACCTAATGCTCAGCGAAAGCAGGGCAGGACCCGGAGAATTGAGGTTCATCTTCGTAAAGCTCAGCCCGCGGCCAGGAGAGCTTGAATACTCAGCTCGACTCGATCAAGTCCTACTTCTTCAGGCGACTGACTGCTAAGACATAAGTGCCAGATGTTGAGCTGCAGCAGTTCAGTTAGGGTGTGGAGGTTCTCCTGTCCCGAGCGCCCGTTCCGGCACACATGGACCGAACAGGTGAGACTTGCAAAGTGGTGCCGCGGGGAGCAGAGACTGCCCGTGCCCCACCTCGCCCGACATGATCATTACTTCATATCCGCTCTCAGGATTTGTGCCGATGTTGTTGATGATAATGATGTTGTTGTTGATGATGTGGATCCGCAGTATTGAACTGTCTACAGTGCAATTCGTCATGGCTGTGATGGTGGTGGCTGTGGTGTCAGCGGTCACGTCGGCGGTTTCTGCGCTCGTGTGCCAGGTGTCGTCGCGTGTGTAAGAGGGGCGCAAGGTGCAGTCTCTTTCAGCAAGGCTTTCCTGATCATCCCAGTTGTGTTGGGGTTTGGGGTTCCATACAGTGAAGCTTCAGCAGCGCACCACCGAACCTTAAGCCTGCAATCTTAAGTCTGAAATCTGAAAATCCTGGGTTCTTTTAGGGTCACAGCGTGTGAGATTTTAGCCCCCTGCAAAGACCGAGGCCCCGCACTTCGGGGGTTTTTAGCAGGACCGAGCCCTGAATCGTGGGACGCCCAAAAGGGGCGCGCGAGTGCGCATGAGAGAAGGGTTTAGGGTTAGTAGCTAGAATTTCCGGCGATGCTGGTTGCGGAGTTTCGGGGAGCCGCACATGCGCTGGGGTCAGGGGTAGCATGATGCTAAAGGCTACAACTTATAGCTTATGTTGTTGTAATATCTCCCGCCGCAAGCTTGGTTAAGGAAGCTCCAATGTATCTTGTCATCAGGCTTCTTGGACGTGTAGAACGTGACATCGCAAGCAACACAGCCGATGTCAGAGCGCCTGCTCTTGCCAAATTGCCAAATCCATTCGGAAAGCAAGACCACTTCATTTATGCATCCTTGCACCTGCTACGACTTCTGCAAATACTCGTGCTGCTGCTGGCTGCCGGTGCTGCTGCTGCTGCTGCTGCTATTATGATTGCTATTCCTGCAGTGGTTACTGGCGGCTGCTGCTGCTGCTGCTGCTGCTGCTGCTGCTTCGATGACGACTACTACTGCACCACTACTATTACTACTACTACTACTACTACTATTACTACTTCTGCTTCTACTACTTCTACTACTACTACCACTACTACTACTACTACAACAACTACAACAACTACTACTACTACTACTACTACTACTACTACTACTACTACTACTTCTACTACTTCTACTACTACTACTACTACTACTACGATTACTACTAGTACTAGTACTAGTACTAGTACTAGTACTAGTACTAGTACTAGTACTAGTACTAGTACTAGTACTAGTACTAGTACTAGTACTAGTACTAGCACTACTACTAGCACTACTACTAGGACTAGCACTACTACTAGGACTAGCACTACTACTAGGACTAGCACTACTACTAGCACTACTACTACTACTACTACTACTACTACTACTACTACTACTACTACTACTACTACTACTACTACTACTGCTACTGCTACTGCTACTACTACTACTACTACTACTACTACTACTACCAGTCTTGCCCGAAGATCGGCTCTAAATCCCGTGCACACTCGACAGCATCAACGATTAATTACTTCTCCTTTTACATCAACATCTACAACAACAACTTCTACTACTTCGACGGCGACGACGACGACGACGACGACTACTACTACTACTACTACTACTTCTCCGACTCTCCTACTCTCCTACTCTCAAAATCTCTCCTACTCCCCTACTCTCCTACTCTCGTCCTCCTGCGCCTGCCGCTGCCGCTGCCACTGCACTGCTACTGCCACTGCTACTGCGACTACTTCTGCTGCTGCTGCTGCTGCTGCTGCTGACAGCTGCTGCTGCTACTAATGCTGGTGATTTTTCTCCTGGCGCATCCATCCCTATTTGTTTAACTGCCGATCGTGAGTCCTCCTTTTACGGGTATTTCTTGGTGTTATTCTTCTGCTGGTTTCTTATCTCTGGTAGCATGACATGTTGGTCCATTTTCGACGGGCTAATGCACTTGTAGCCTGCATGGTTTCGTAAGATGCAGGAGTTTTCAGTACAGTGCAGCACCCACACAGACAGACACAATACGCCGGTCGTGAAGGGTTGATGCCCGGCACCGGCAGCACGTTGCTGACCAGAAAGATGGCAGTTTCTCTCGAGAGTGCTTCCGATTTGAGTTCTGAGTATGCCACAAAATGTCATTTGGAGTTTTGTTTGGCCATCCTGTTGTGGCAGTGGGTAGTTTCAGGCATTATCAGGCCGCAAGCCTTTGGTGGTACGCTTGCATCGGAGCTCCGGTGAAGGTGAAGGGAGATTAGCCGGGAGCCTAGGAGCCCTGGTGGGGTGGGGGATACGTACGAGAAACTGCCAAGAGAAACTGCCACGTCCGTTAGAACTGGTGACGAGGATCAGTTGTGCGCCCGCGACCGCAACAAGCTTTTTGCTGTGAATGCTTCAAGCCCCTGCAAACCACAAGTGGATTTGCAGCCAGGTCTCCACGCTTGGGGTTTGGGGCTCGTATTTTGCTTTTGCTTGGCAGCCCGGCACGCACGGTATCGAACTACAACAAAGCCATCACCATCATCGACGCCGTCGCCGTCACCGTCGCTATCGCCATCGTCATCACAGTCGTATCATCATTATCTGCTTCCTCTGTCGCAGACTACGAATCGGAATACAGCTGCAGGGTTTTACGCTCACCATGCGGATTGTGTACATATCGTCATAGCAGTTCTTACTGCTTCTTGGGTTGCTGCTCTGACCGCGATTGTTACGCCTTTCACGATCACCATCCGAGCTAAGGGGTTAGGTTGGATCCTTGGTGGCATGAACGAGTGCCGGCTTCTGAACAGCTTTATGGTCGATTCCAGGTTTGGCTGTTCGTGCTTAGTTTGCAGTTTGTCACTGTGATCCAACCAATGATTGCGAAGACTCAACTGGTTCATTCCACCAAGTATCCCGAGAAATCCGCAACCTCCTCCACAAGCCTGACATCCACATCCGAAATCCTACCCATAAGACGTCCGGACATCAAATCCTCTCACTACGCTTTCTTTCGCGGCCGGTTTGGCTCCTTCTTTCTGGGGCCAGCAGCTTCACGGGGAGTGCCGGCCTAAGCGCGGCAAGCTGGATGTTCGGAGTTTGGAGCACAACAGGTACTTTGGCCCTTCCTCCCCTTCCTTCTCCTGCTACTACTGCTAGCATCCCGGGAAACAGATACGCCTTGTACACACTGAAACCTGTTTGGCTTATCTTGTTTTCAAAAACACACAGCAAACCAATTTTTTCAACAACCACGAGAAGGGACATTTTGATTCCTGGGTGTTTAGACGGAGGTAAGTGTTGTGCTTCTCTGGCGGGAGCATGCATGCATCCAGGAGGCTTGCATAAACGGGGCTAGGAGACGTGAAATTTTGTAGAGTCGGGAACTGTTGTAGGGTCAAGCAACACCAAACGAAATCCCATAAGCCCTGTGTCCGTGGTCCCTGCCCGACTCAGGCGGTGCAGCCCTGACGTGCCTTGCCTAAAGGGAGCTGGGATCTAAACGATAACGAGAGCACGAAGGAGTTTGCAGGCCCAGGTGTTCTTCCTAATGTTCCGGCTTTGGGGGCTTGGGCCTTCGGATTTCTGGGTACATGGGTCAGTGGATGATTGACAGGCAGCTGAACCGTGTGAACTTGCCTGCTCTGCGGATGAGGTGGAGCTCGGGAAGGCTTGCTTTGCTTCCGGCTTGGAACAGTCAGACATTCCCAAGGCAACCAACACTGACTGGACCAATTAATGAGCTGCATGAGCCCCAGCATTGAAACCTAAGCCGTTAAGCCAAAATGAGATCGTCAGTCTTCTAGCTGCAGACCTTGGCGCTCAGGCAGCAGTTGAGGCACCGCGTCTAAGCCATGCCCGGCGCTTGGTGGTTCGAGAGCTATGGGCCGCTGAAAGTACATGATGATGAGGCAAAAGCGTGGACTATGAATACTCGGTGTAAAGCAGTGTGTTGCTTTCGAATCACACATCAACTGCATGGTGTGATGTGTATATATGTAATGTGAGTCATGCAACCACAACCTAGCCTTCGGTATTTAGGCTCGTTGTTGTCTAAACCTGTCTCATAGCGAAACCCATTACCCCATTCTCCCTCCGTAACCTGAGCTGGACACAGTGCTTTGGAAGGCCGGCCTCGGATTTAGAAGCAGACGTCCTAAAGCAGAAATACGGCAACAGGCAACTGACTTATGTGGTAGGCCTTAGCCTTAGCCGCAATGCGGATCGAACTCCCACGTACCCCTGGCTTGTGTGTCAAAAGAACCTCGAATGTTTCCGCGACTTGGAGTATTGAAGCTGCGGCTCGTGCAGACCTCATGGCCAGAATACCTTCCCAATGTAATGCGCTCAAGTACCGTGGCATCTCGAGTCCGAGGACACTAAACGTGAGCTTCAAACTCTCCGGGTCCGGTGGGACCACGTGGTGTGCTTGGTGTCGTGCACTTCAGCCGTGCAGCGCATTTGGTGGTTCGGATTTTGAGCCTTTGGCAGCCTTTCAGCTTGTTTGAGGCTCAAGAACTTCTCTCAGCTGAAGAGACGAAACATCCAGTACCCCCGCCCCGGCATACCCACACTGCAGCATTCAGAACACTCAAAAGAACGGAACGCCCTGAAGCCCTTGAGCAGTCAGAGGTTCTCGTTGGACCTCGAGCCTTCGATGACGGTGAAGGACACTTTGGGGACGTGGCTAATTAGCCAAGATTGTGCTCTCAGGCCTTGGTGGTGCTTATCATCAGTGCTCTTTCAATTTTCGCTTCTATTATATGGAATACGATTTTGATAATTGAACAGCTCGTTGGTCCTTCGACTATGTTTTTGCTCGTTGCGATTCGGTTTTCATTCATAGGATCTTCTAAAGATTGTAAAGCTGATGGCTTGATTGCAAGGGGATTGGCGATAAATGTGAGTGTCGCTTGATGTGGTGCGCGATATGATTGTGAGCCTCTTGATTGTTGGCGCTTGAGTATTCGGCCGTATGCTAGCACATATGCAGCCCGTGAATATGCCGTGCAGAAACCTAGTCCGGCTGCCATGGCAGGAATCACTCAAACATCGGAGGATTCTGTGTTGCGATCGATTGTTAATGCTTTTCGAAAAGTTGATCACAAGACGAAGACCCGTACTAATACTGTACTATTATTATGATTATTTGTATTCTCATCATCATGATCGTTGCCATCACGGCTGTGGGCGCCAATGGTACCTCCGAGGGCCAGTGCCGATGGCCAACTGAGAGATCTAACCGCGCTCGCAGCACGCGAGAAACATTGCCCGAACTGATCGCCTGACCTAACGTTCTCCTCAATGTGGCATTTGTTCTGTCTATGTCCAGGAGCGCGCGTTTATCCGAAGCTTGGAACTTTTCAGCTGCAATGTCTTGGCCTTGGATCCTCGGCAGGATGTGAAAGAGAAGGCGAAGGCAGAGCCGGGACCTTGGCAGAAAGGCTTGCTGCAGGCGTCTACAGCGATACTGAATGTGTTTGTGACGGCAGTAGTGGTAGCAGTGGCAGTAGCAGTAGCAGTCGTAGCAGGATGAGTAGCCCTAGCACTACACTGATACGACTACCTTTGATTTCGTCATCATATTCATCATCATTGTCATCATGGTGTTTCCGACTCAGGCGATGGGGCATTGGCTGAGATTGAAAAGCCGTAGCCGTGCAATCTCCACGTTGGATTTTGCCGCATGGCTCACGTAGGTTGAAGCACGAACAGACTTTTTGGTAGCACCCCAGGCTGCTTCCCCGCCCCTTTGGCTCTCAGGTGTGGCATCGAGCCAGACTCCATGAAGCTCATTTTCAAGGGGCCTCGCACCGAGCATAGCAGCATAGCAGAGCTGCAGCTTGGAAAGGCTTCGCCCTGGTGCCCTGCAGGGCCAAGGCTTTAACTTTTAAGCCTAGCGGTGTTCCCCCTCCGCCCTTCATTCACTACCGGGCTTGTGCACCATGAAGCCTCCAACCCCGAAGTGTCGCGTCAAGCCTAAATGAGAGCACGAAGGCGCATCCTCAAGGACGCGGACACGTTGGAGTCGCAGAAGGCATGGCCGGCTGTTTGTCTTTCCTTTCACTGGAGTTTGGAAAGGCCACGTAAAACACCAGTCGGAATCATCACTCTGGAGGATCGTGATTTGCAAAGTTTCGTCGAGGCAACCTGTTGGGTCTTCGGGCCCGAGGTTCTCTTGGGTAGCACCAGACGACAATGCTTCCACTTGCTCCCGGAGAGCCCTTGCCGTGCAGGCCAGAGACAATCAGTATCTCGTAAACATGGGCCTCAGTGAGCACATAGGGTCACGCGGCGTGTCCGAATCATAGGACTTTCTCTGTCCTCATTCTTGAGAACCTAAACTTGGTCGAGGTCGAGAGTGGCAACACGATGCACGTCGTGAAGTCCCAGCCATCTGCTGGCGGTGCAGCCGCCACGCGACGCCCTCAGCCGCTTGCGGAGACAGGTGGTTGGAGCGGTTTGGTCAGTGTTCGGAGTTTGGCGTAGTTGGATCTTCTGCGCTGCCCACATGGTCGCCGCGGTGTCGCAGCTGTACATACGAAAGCTGCAACAGCATTCGTAGGGTGAACGACAGAAGATATATTAGCCCGATTGACCAGTTTCGTCTCCGTAGCTATTCGGCACGCCAGCAAACACAATGACAGCCACGCGTCTGACGGTACCGCATCCCCCGCCCTACGTGAGGCCTGCTGCTGCCACAACTCCGGCCGCAGCTCCCACTGCGCCTTCCGCCACCCCTGTGTCGACCTTAATCATTCTGCGCCACCATGCCTGTTGGAGTTTGGTGTGATAGTTATAGCCAAAAGGCAAAGGTCATCTCCTTGCCTCGATGACGGTAGTGGTGATGATTCGGTGCTGATGTTGAGTAATTACTGTCACTACGTTCCTGATAGTACCGCTGGCGTGATCAGAGCAGTGATGGGAGTTCCTGCATGTTCCTGCGTCTAACGTAGACTCATCCCGCAAGCTGTCGCGCGAGCCACTCGAAGGCGAAGCATTCGCTGTGCATATCTTGAGCTGGAACATATTGGGTCCTGCATGTTGACAATGTGCTTCTGTATACCCAAGCCTCATCTGTATCAATGTGCTCCTAGGCGGCCACACCAGGCGCGACGCCCGACCCCCTCGCAGCCATGGCGGGTCGGGAGCTGACGGGGGTTATCGGCATAGTGCAGTTGCGCAAAGAGTGTCCGGAGCATTTTGTTTCTTCCATGGTGCCCCGACTTGCAAAGCGATCCAGTTCTTGTAGCGAGTGAGCAGCGAGTGGATGTCATCCTCCCTCAGCCCCGACCGATGGACAGGATTTGCCAGAACCATGAAGGTCTCCTGCGCACTTCGATCTCCGAACGGGAAGTTGCGGTGAAGGAAGAACCGTCGGTAGAAGTCCGAGAGGAAGGGTGGCAGGGATCGGGTCTCAATCCTAAAAGCAGCGTCTCTTGTTGAGCCAAGGCCTGGGGGCGGCTAAGCTGCAGATCAGTGCCAGCTGTGGCTTCGAGACTCCCTCTGGTTTTGCAGTCTGCTTCAGGGCATAGCGATGCTGAGGCTGATAATGATGATGATGACGATGCAGATGATGGCGAGGGTGGTGGTTCTTCTGCTGCTGCTGTTGATGATGAAGATGTTGATTGCAGCGATGATGACCCAGACTATGGACATGACCACCTTCAATGTCGGCCGGGCTCTCCTGATCTTGAAATTTCCGGTGTTCGAAGTTCAATTGGCCTGATGTGCGATCAATACAAATTGAAAAACCTGCGCTTGTACAACTTGTGCAGGCCTGTGGTGCAAACTTTTCTTCTGTGTTGGTCGTGCCTCGAGAAACATAAGGCCCCATGCAAGTGTTCTTTTCGCTGACCCCCCTCAAAGCACAAACCACACCATACACAAGCATGCATCCTTATGTAGATGCACATACACATCCATCCATCCATCCATCCATCCATCCATCCATCCATCCATCCATCCATCCATCCACGCATCCACGCATGCACGCATGTATGCATGTATGCATACATACATGCATGCATAGATAGATACATACATGCTGGTACACGTGCATGCCTCCCGACACATCGCGAGTCTCCAAACCCGTACCTCAGGCCTAAACTGCTGAGCAATTGCGAAATTGCCAGAGCTTCAAGCCGTAAGCCTTTCGCCAAAGGCTGGCGGAGCTGGCAACCCAATGGCT
The DNA here is from genome assembly GCA_905221615.1 of Symbiodinium sp. CCMP2592. Taxonomy (NCBI): domain Eukaryota; class Dinophyceae; order Suessiales; family Symbiodiniaceae; genus Symbiodinium; species Symbiodinium sp. CCMP2592. The sequence continues at coordinate 219,643 of CAJNDT010002336.1, read as the reverse complement.
GCCATGATGAACGATCCTGCCGCCATGCAGGACGAGAGAGGGTCTGATCGTTTCTTGTTTCGCTGGGTTTGCGTCTTCCGGATTCTGGAATGAAAGCAGGAAAACATCGTAATTTCCGGTTCCTTATACAAGCTTCAGCAGTCTGGCTGGAGGCAGCGATGCAGATGATGGGCGGCATGGGCGGAATGGGCGGCATGGGAGGCTTGGAGCCTAAACCTTCTCAGCCTATTCCTCATCGTCCTCGTGTTCCTGGCGCTCGTCGTTGTCGCCGCCGTCGTCGTGACCAGCTACAGCTCAGCAGCAGTAGCGGCACCAGCAGCAGCAGCAGCAGGAGCAGCAACACTACTAGCAATAGCGACAGCAACAACGGCCACAGCAGCACCAGCACCAGCACCAGCACCAGCACCAGCACCAGCACCAGCACCAGCACCAGCACCAGCACCAGCACCAGCACCAGCACCAGCACCAGCACCAGCACCAGCACCAGCACCAGCACCAGCAGCAGCACCAGCAGCAACAGCAGCAGCAACCACAACAACAACGGCAATGATAACTTCAGCGTCTGTGTTCCCAAGTCTCCGGGGAAATCCCAGCGATCGATGTGCCAGGCCCTCAAGACTCAAAACCCTGTGGACCATTCCAGGCCCTGGCTATGGGGCCGGCGCAACGCCGGGCGCCACCCCCGGCGCAACTCCTGGGGCTGGAGGTGGGTTCAAGTTACGCGTCTCTGGTTTTGCGACACCTGTGGAGCTTGCGCGGTTCTAGTTCGACAGGATCAGCCTTTGGGGCGATGCATGTGATGGGGCCCAACAGACTTGTTGGAGTCTTCGGAAGTGGGCCCCAGGTCACAAACTAAATCCAGCTTGCTGGGTCCCGAACGTCCAGACAATCTTGACCTGTGGTCCTTAGATGTATCTTGAGCCCCTGCCAATGCAAAGACCGGGAGAAGGCTTCTGGCTACAGGGTTCCTGAGTTTCGGACTCTTGGAAGAAGCCGCCACGGACAGAGATCGTGCACGCTCTCAAGTTCAGCCCCTGAGCATCTGAGCATTCTCCGTTTCGGTTTCCAGAGCACCGAGCTGAAGAACCTTGCGTGGCTAGACCCGTTTAGGCTTGTAAATTGCAAAGCGGCAAAGCCCTATCCCACTACCACTCGGTTGAGAACCTGCCAGAGATGCGGTTTGGTAGGCATGCCTGGCCTTGGGGGCCTGGGTGGCATGGGCGGAATGGGTGGCATGGACCCGAACATGGTCCGGGGGCCTGACGTGATGTGGAGAGCTTGCAGCCTCCACTCTTGAAGTCTTGAGGCATGCGCTTGTCGTTGCTTTCATGGAACAAGGACCCCAGCATACTGCTGCGTCTAGACGCTTCGCTTTTTGCAACTAAAACAATCTTGACAAGAGACATATTCAAGAATAATTGCGTTCTGTAGCCTTTCGTGGCGAAAAGCGCTAGGCCTCCTCATCCCAACTTTCGTCTATTGGCGACATGGCGCTCGAATTTCGTCTCGTGTCTGTGATCTTGCTCAGCATATTCAGTGTCCGAGCCTCGACCTTGGATTCTTTGGAGATTGATGGAGAATGTGATGGCGATGCTTCCTGCGCCCTCAATGCTATGCAGGTCAGGGGAACTGCAGTCCGAAGCGACACGGAGGAGAAAGTCTCTGCCAAGAGCGGGTGGTGTGACCCCGGCTTGAGGCTGGGTCCACGTGGCTACTGCTATAAGAACCGGTGTGCAGGAGCAAAAGCTGTCATGTGGACGATGAAGGCTTGCAGTGCTTACAACCGCTGTGTGATCCACTTGGAGGAGGAGGCCAAAGTCCATGAGGCAGGCTCGCACTTGGACGCTGATGAGGCCGAGGCCAACGTTGTCAAGGCCGAGGATGGAACGTTGCAATGCCCGCCTGGTTTCCCATACTATGAAGGTGGGCGCTGCTTCCGGAACCTATGTTCCAGCAATTATGCTGACATCTACACGATGGCCACCAACTGCAGGTTTTACACATACTGTGTTAGTGGCTGAAACACATGACGGCGAAAGCGCAGCTATGGGCCAGTTGGACGAAAAACCACAGGTGTGCAAACATGCTTGTAGCACGTAGCCCACTAAGCTGCAGTCCGTCTACTTGCGTAAGCGGCTCTGAGCGGGGACTGCAGCGTACTGGGAGCTCTGTTAGCATGTGAGATGCCGAGGTTGCAAATATGCTGCAAAACCCAATGGTCCAGCAGATGATGACGAACCTTGCCGCTCGTTTTGCCACAGTCAGTGCGGGGTTTGAGTCGGAGAACAGGGTCGAGGTTATCTGGACTGTCGGCGCGAAATCCCGAACCGTCATGAGCACCTTCCCAAGCCGATATCAGGCGAACAACCCGCAGATGATGCAACAGATGGTTCAGAGCAACCCAATGCTGCAGGCCGTAGTGGGAGATTGGAACATAAGGGGCAACTTCAAAGCCATTCTTTTGCTGTGTATGATGGAGCACTGCATCTAGCTGTTTCTGATTATGCGTTGCACCCCTGAGCAGGCTATAGTGCTGTCGTTGTCCTCATTTCTACTGTACCCTGCACGGAATAAAGTCCCAGTCCACCGGTCCTATCCCATGGTGCTTATCGGGGGTTAAGAACAAAGTGGATAATTTACCACGACATCGGCAGATAGAGCAAAGATACGCTAAGCTAGCTGTGGTTTTTGGGTAGCATTGCGCATGCCATGCCAAACTTGTCATGGTTCAATTTGTGACCTCTGCCGTTTTTCCGGTTCCGGTCCAGTCCTCCACCATGTGGCTATCGATGGGAGCGAGTCACAGATCTTAGCTTGTAAGACAAGCCTCCGCCAGGCTCTAGCTGAAAACAGAAGACACACAGCACTAAGCCTAGGACACCTCTGTGCCTATGCGAGCAAACGACTGTAGGCTTGCGAGAGTTTGTACGGTGACGCTGCTCCGCTGACTCTGTAAATGTATCGTACTCTGTGGCAAAGCGTCCATCGAATGTGGTCCATTTACTGTATGATTTATGATGTTCTACATGGCTACCCTTGGATGCGTCTCAAAACACTTTTATTGACGGTGTCAGGTACGATAGCAAACTACGAGTACAAGTTCAGGTACGATAGCGAAGTACGATTACAAGATCTGGTAGGATAGCCAGATAAGACCAACTACAGGGTTCAGACGGCCATTGCGAAACTGTGCCGGCCGCTTTCTTGCAATGCTATTAATTGGGTCGACGGAACCCATGTCCAGGTCATGACGACTAACCGCTAAAGTTCTGCTCTCCAGGTCGTAGGCTCGTAGGCGTCAAGTCGGGGTTTGGGACACCTGTGCCCGTCCAAGGCCACAGCCCCTTCATGAGGTTTTTGAGATTCTGAAATCCTCTAGACTGTTGCCGATACCCTTTGAAACTGCGTCCTAACTTGAACTCCCAAGCCTAAATAAAGTCCCAAGCTTTTCTCAACTGCTTCGCGGTCCTAAACCCGGAAGAGGGCAACGCTGAGTGTTGTTTACAAGGTAGGTTGCAGGGATGAAAGCAGCTAGGTAAGGTAGAATGTGGGTAGGCAGGAAGGTAATGAGGCAGCCACATTCTCATGACCATGAGTGTGGCAGGGGCCCGGATCGTAGTTTGGGTAGTATCTCCGAGTCCGCGACCGGCCCTGCATCGTATCTGCAAATCGTACTTTGGGTCCGCGGCCCGCCCTGGATCGTATCTCCGAATCGTACTTTTGCCTGGGTTTTTTACGATCGGCGACCCGGCCCCGGACCCAAAGCACGATCTGGGCCAAAGGGCTTCTGCCTTGTTCGGGGTGGGGTGGGGTGGTGGGCTGGGGTGGAGTGGGGTGTGGGGTGGGGTGGGGTGGGGTCGGGGGGTTGTCGCAAGACCACCCTTGTGAGTAGCGTCTTTTTCATGGCTCCGAAACGCGTTCCTTTGTTGCGTTTTTTCATGGCTCCGAAACGTATTCCCGCCCCCTAGGTTCCGCGACCATGTGGTTATGCGCATCTGAACATTCATTACTATGCCACAATCCGTACTTTGCGATCGGACTTTGGATGACACCTCTGCCGGAACATACCATGAACCGTAGGTTGAGATCGTACCTTGGATCGTACTGTATCTTGGAATCGTATTTAAAATTTAGATCGTACATGAACCCATAAAAATAACTATTCTACGGTACTACAAGAGTAGCTAGGAATCGAACATCATAACGGTACATGTCTGTGGCTTGGATCATGTTGAGACAGTAACTCGGTCGGAACCCACCGCAACACCCCTGTGCAGCAACTGATGCAGCGAGATCCGATGATGGCCCAGGCTGTGCGGGCATCATGTTGGCAGCTTTGATTTCAGATTTTGGGTTCCGGAGTTTCGGAGCTGCATAGTCTTGGCAGTTGGGTTATTGTGGTTCTCACGCTTTCTGGCTTGCCAGCATTGCAAGCATCCCAGGTGTCTTGTGTCTGATCTCCGTGGTATCCTGACTTCCGCCCCCAAGCAGTGCTAAAGTTTTAGGCCTGGGCTCCTCCACCACCTCCACAGATGTCACTCGATGCGTGGGACCATCGCAGAGGGCTGGTGCCACCAACCAGAGGAAGCGGCGCCCTCTTAACGTCACGTGGGCCCCGATTCCCAGAATGTGGTCAGTTAAACCCTGGAAGCACTAGGTCACTAGGTCGACAAACAGCGAAACTGAATCCCAAGTCCCCCATCCCTCGCTGCAGATGATGAGCAATCCAGAGGCCAGGACCGCCGCAGGAATGCCTTGAACCAGCCTACCGCAGCGTGCGTTGTTTTGTTGATTTGAGCACGTTTAGGGTAGCATTCACACTGCTGCAATCAGTCGTGTTAGCAGCCATGTACTGTATGTCCATTCAGTGTTTCATGAGTGTTTATATCTGACGCAACCGTAGCCGCGTGGGTGTGTGCGTGAATGAGACGGTGTATGTATGTATTTACGTATGTATGTATGTATGTATGTATGTATGTCTGTATGTGTGTATGTAAGACTATGTATGTGCTTTCGTACGTGTTTATGTATGTGCTAATGTATGTATGAATGTAGGAGTGTACATATGTACATACATGGGTCTGTGTGTGTCTGTCTGTCTGTCTGTTTGTCTGTGTGTGGAGGGTCGGCGGGGTCGGCATTGGGTGGGTGGGCCGGTGGGTCTGTGTGTAGGCGGGTCGGTTGGTGGGTGGTGGTCCGGTGGGTCGGTAGGTCGATGGCATGGGGTGGATAGGGAGGTACGTGGGTAGGTAGGTACGCACATGCATGTTAGTATATATATATATATATACACACACACGCACGCAAAAATCAATACATACATCCATACATACATACATACATGCATACATGCATACACACACATACGCACATACACACATACACACACATACATACATCCACACATACACAATCATATTCACACATACACACATACATGCATACATGCATACGTGCATACAGGCATACGCACGCACATCTCTCTCTCTGGCAGCGTTCACATGAGGTCATGTAAGCTGAGTCAGGGCCGCGCGTTTGCCGCCCAACCTGTCTAGGACTGTTGCCTTGACAGTACACATCGCGCTCTCTCGGTGAATCCAAGAGGGCACGGGCTCAATAGTAACAAGGCTTGCCCCTCACCCGTCAAAAATGATGCTAGTCATCATGAGCGAAACGGGGCCGAACCCGTCACAAGAGCATCAGGACTACTTCACACGACAATGCCATCATCACTTAAGCATGTCATTGAGTTGCTCGAGATACGTCTGCATGTCTCGCTCGAGGCCCCCCTTCGGAGCTTGGCCATGAAGAGTTTTACCACCCTTCTCATGCAAACATTTCTCCAGGATGGACATAACAGGCCGGACATCCTCGCTAACCGCGATGCACACCTTCATCTTGGACTGGTCGAAGCATTTCTTGACGCGGCAAACGTGAACCACGGTGGCCACCATTGCTGGACTGCCACAATAATCCTGTACATGCTTTTGCACTGCTTCCCGCTCCGCGGTTGTAACGGAATTTTGTTGCAACAGCGTCTCAAGCATCGCAATCCATGCGACGCACGCACATACACACATACACCCATTTTTTCGATTCATTCTCTGCGGTAGTCTCAGAATCTGACGCTCGCCTAGCAAAAACGAATTCCGGGTGAAACACTCGCCGAAAAGAGGTGGCGGTCCCCTCGAGATAAGAATCCGCAGACTTCCCGATGACAACCGTGATTGCGCTAGGCACACAGTCTACAAGTCCAATGGAAGGCGGATTGAAACTTAGCAGAAGTTCGCTGCTCCATGAGCTACCGCGAAAGCAGTATGAAAAAATGTGCCGCCAAGATATGGCTGAAAGCATCATGTGGCCTTGACGTTGTTGACGCAGCTTGATGTCTCACTTTTCCGCATGAAGCTTCCGAGAGCGCTCTCACGTCGGCAATTGAGGAAGCCTCAACGTTTAAGGTGGGGGTCTTGCCGGTCAGCATCATCATGAGGAACTGCAGGCCACCAAGCAAGCAAACTGGAGACGTGCGGTCGTCCTCGAAGGTCTTGTCCACAAAGAAGAGTTGTTGCTGATGGGGTGGAAAGCTCACTACGTCATGGATCGCCGCCTTCAACTTGTCCGGCGCAGCAAGCTTGCCCGCACAGGTGAGGCGCTGCCGATGTTTCAACAAAGTACAATTCGCAGACAGGGGTCCACGGAGAATCAGCGTGGCGTGGTCAATCGCCACCTGGGTATCACCTTGGTGGAGGATGATGTCGACATAGGTCTGTCTGCAGCCACGTAGCCACCTCACCACGCATGGCCCCGGCTCAACCTTCAGATTCGAAGGCCTTGTTTGCCAAGTCCAAACCATAGTGCAGCATCCACAGAAAGGGACGTGCCGAAAGCACAATCTCCATGTGCTTTTGTTTTGTCCGAGGCCGAGTCGCAAACCATAGCATCCACAGAGGGGGAGGTACCGAAAGCACAATCTCCATCACCGATCGTCTTGTCCGAGGCCATCCTGCTGAATGCCGTGCTCGATGCCGTGCTCGAAGCAGAAGTGCTCCCAGCAAGCACTGCCGATCTGGCTGCCGCATGCTTCTCCGCATGCTTCTTCTCCAGTAGGGCTATCTTGCCACTGAGGTGAGGGCTCCCACACCTCACGCCAGTGTGCAAGAAAGCAAGGCTCATGGTGCAGTTGCGTGAAAAGGAGCATGCCGCGTATGCTTGCAGAAGTAAGTCCATCGCCACAGTCACAACCATCGACGAGAGACGAGTCATGCAACGATGTTGAAGCAAAGGCCAAAACGCCGGCAACTGGTTGATGAAGGTCCTGGCGTGTGTTCCCATGCGGGCCATCATGGCAGTCCTGCACTACTGGCTGGTGGTATGGAACCGCCGCAAAGTCACCATCCCGGCCTGTCTTCTTCTTGTGTCCAGGCCTTCGCAACTGCAGAATTCAGTGCATGACGGCAACGTCAACCTGCCACATTCAGCTGCGTCGTGTGCGGGCCATTGCAGTCCACCACATGCGAAACAGCGGAGACCGTCTGAAGGGTTACGCCGCTTCGGCCAAGGCTATCGTCGTCGTGGAATATGTCCCGGTACTGGGGCTGCCAGCCATGCGACGCTAGTGTCGGTCTTCGGAGCCCTCACATACACACACACACACATACACACATACACACATACACACACACACACCCACACACACACACACAAACCTACTTTCTTCTTGCGGACGCAACGAAGGAAGGTCTTCGCCAAGCGAGTCTGAGCATGTCGCATTTTGCGACACGGTGCCTCTTATGGACACTTAGCCATGACAGGGGTTGTCAATGGCGAATGCACTACGCTCTACTCCGAGCCATCTCATCTTCTTCCTGACATGCAACATACCAGATCAAATAAGTTTCTGCAGGAATAGCAGCAATCTCTGATGTCGTGCAGGCTCGAGCTGTACGTGAGTCGTCAAGAAGCAGCAGAGTATCGGCACTTTTCCAGACACAAACATAGTGCCCCTGGTCGACGGTCGCTCCCCGATGTAAGATCAGAGCCGCAGCCTTAAAGCGACAAGGATGGACATCAAGATTGTGTGTGTTGCAGAATTGCGGGACATGGATGTCATCGAGGAGACCAGTGATGGGTCTGAGATCCTTGCCAACAGGTCGTCGGCGCTGAATGTGCGCTGCACGAGTGCGAAACCTGAGGAGTTGTATGCCAAGGGTGGTGATGTGTTGATACGGGGCAAGTGCATGAGTCTTGGACTGCTTGTGCCAGGCCCGAACACAATCGGCCAGGCTGGTATGCCCCTGAATCGACAGGGGTAGTGCATGATGCAAGCTTCCTTCATCATGTAGCTGCAGACCATGGTCTGCATCCATTCGGCGGGCTTCCCACCTCCCCTCGACGGAGGGTAGCCGCAGTCTGCACAGCATATGAGCAAGGAATTCGGCAGCATCATTTTGCACAAATAACCGTGGCCATGGACTCATCATCATCACCCAATGCAGGTTATGGCTCGGATCAAAGTTCTGAGGTTGACGCTGGATTGCTCCCCAAAGGTGACACAATTGCCCAAGAGCAGCCTGATCGCTCGGCCGAAGAATCGCTAACACATGAAGGATGGCATGTAAAGCACTATTCATGTAGCATGTGGCAACACTCGGGTTGGCAAGGCTGACTGAATGCAATGGGAATCCAAGGCCGACCTCACCAGACCTGAGCCTGGATGCTCTGGGCGAGGCCCGAGTAAGGATGACGATCCCGCCGGAGCCGGGCGGCAAGCAGGTGGAGCGCTGCACTGCCGATGAGATCGTTGAAAATAGTCCACAATTTGTCGCCTGGCCCTCGTAGCTGAATCTCCACCAGGAACTGCACCCAATCCGTTTGATATGACTCCCGGAGCTGTCGCATCGATTTGAAGGTCCTGATGGAGTCCCCCGTGATCAGTTCCTCAATAATCTCTTGAATCATGTTCAAGATCTCCTCGGTGGACCGAGACTCCGTCCGCTCCGTCAACACCAATTCCTGTTTGGTCGGACACCAGTGCATGTGATTCCAGTGGCCCAAGCTGTCCAGCCATTGAAGACGCTGCGCCGTGACCTTGGTCTCCTCGCTCCGTTGAAAGGCCTGAAGTCGGGTTTTCCACTCTTTGAGTAGCCCCCGAATCATGATCTCCCTGAGTGACATGGTCAGTTTTTCCGGAGATGTCTCCATAGTCTGTCTCCACTCCGTCGCAAGCTGGAGCATCAAGGGAAGGACGGAGTACTCCTGATTGGGCTTGAAGTACATGTACAGTCTGGTGTCCTGCTGGATAGTGTGGAGCTGCTGCTCGTGGCGAAGTGCCATCTTGGCCACCTGCATCAGCAGACTGCTGGTGGGCTCTGCCGACGTGTGGCTCGGCATTGACCAGCCACTCATGCTCCAAGAATCCGGGTCCGTCCAGGAGTCGAGGCTCCAAGGATCTGTGTGAGGAGCTGTCTCGGAGGAAGGCGGCTGACCTTTGTTCTTGGTCTTTCCTTTGCCCTTGCCCTTGTTCTTCCCCTGCCCTTTGGCTTTGCCCTTGCCCTTTGGCGCTGGTGTCATTGTCGTCTGCCGTGGCTGCGAGGACTCGCTGGGTGCCGTGTTGCTGAAGCTTGAGAATAGATGGCCGAACATCTCCAGTTCCTGCTGTTTGGCACTGGGCGGAGCTTCCGTCTGTTGCGGATTCGAGGCTGCCATGTTGGCCGTGGCAGGTAAAGTCATGGCTTCTATGCTCAAGGTAGCAGGCAATGGTGATGACAGGGCAACGCTTCCAATGTTGTTGGAGATCAAAGCGTGTGGCGAGACAAAAGTGACAGGGCTTCGTGAGGGTTCGTCGGAGCAGTCGCGCCCTCTTGAGAATGAAATCCTGCGAGGCAAGCCACTGCGGATGCTCATGCGTCAGATGGACTTTAAGACCTGCTGGAGAAGAGCACCACTGTGAGCACTCAGGGCAGTGATGGCGGACCTCATCACGAAGTTCAGGATCCTGCATAACAGCCTGCCATCCCCGAGTACGGAGCTGTCGCATGAGTTCAACACGCTGCACCATTGGGGTTGTGGCAGCTGGGCCAACTCGTTTCTGCCATTGTGGGTCATGAGTTTCAGCCTGGGTGCCCGAGCCAGGCTTGTGTAAACCGAGTGCTACAGTTGCTGCATCCTGCAGCCCATGCATGAGAGCTGATTCTGAGGAGGCGGCTGGTTTAGCAACGGTACCATCCGGAGTTGGAGACTTTGGGGCATCCTGTATGACATCAACCGATGCAGCTGGCTGTACCGTAGGGGTGGACTCACACGTGGCACGCGGAGCAATTGGCGAGTCAACAGCCGGACCTGCACGGGTAGGAGGAGCGGAGGGCTCTGACCTCGCAACCACTATAGTAGGGGCAGGAGCTGTGCCCGATGACATAGAAGTGATGTCCGGATCCAGGTGCGGACACCATCCTTGCTCGATGTGCGCCCGTAGGCCAGTCCACCTGGAGAACTGTTTATGACAGAGTCTGCATATAGGAAGACCCGCGGTAGAGTGCTGCAAGCGATCAAAGCGTACCTGGTGCCGTCGAGCTGGAGCCTTGAGCCCATGAGCCGTAGACTGGTGCATTCTGAAAAGCCTATAATTTTCGAAGATCGCTTGACAATCTGGACATGTGAATGTGGGTGCTGTGGGTGGTGCAGGTATGGACTCAGGGGGAATCGTAGGATCAGCAAGGAGCTGGTGTTGTTCCAACCAGTCTACGGTGTCCTGTTGAATAGCACCTCCACACTGTAACTGCTGCAAATTGGCAAGTACTCTTTCTTGTGACTTCTGCAGAATGTCACGTACAGGTTTGACCTTGAGGCTCTCGTGAAGAGCTGCGGTCGTTTCATGCATGAGATGAGAGGGGGTTTTGGCCACAGCTCGAAGCTGCCTAGTAGCAACAGCCTGTAGTCGAGTGATCTGCTTGTCCGTCAGATTCAACACGTGCAAGCCGTAGGTGAGGACAGCAGGAATACAAGCCGCCCACAGTTTGAGTCGGAGACTCAATCTAGGGGCATTAGCACACGTTAGAAGCGGCCTAAGATGCCCGTAGGCAGTCCACGCGGCTTGTATTCGGTGTGAGATGGAGCTTGCAGCTGGCTGCTGATAAGAGATAATCAGGCCTAGATATTTGTGTTCATCCTTCACTGGAATAGTGAATAAGCGTCCGGCTGGAGTACGCAGATTCAGGTGCTGGCCGGCCTTGGTCTCCTTGGCGTAGACCGCGTCCTGCTGGGATCCGCGCCGTCGCGCCCTGGATCGTCAAATGGTAGGTAAGGCCTTTGTGCCAACAGATCACCAGCTCACGAATTGATGCCGGTACTTTGGCAAGCCGTAGCGCCCTATCAATCAAAGCCCATGGTAGCACATCAAACGCGTTCGAAAGGTCCAAGCTCAATTGCAGGCCTCCCCCTGATGCCAGGGGCTTGGCAGTGGACGCAAAGCGAGATGCAAGAATGTTGTAGGGTGCGGGAGTGCACATTGAAATGACCTTATCACAATGTGCAAAGACGCGTGACAGAGCAGCATCTGTGGATCTGCCCGGTGAATACGCGAATTGCGGCTCTGCCGCCAGGAGCTCAATCAAGTAGGGCCGTAGCTCCCGTTGCACGAGGCCAGCGGCAACACGTCCAGAAATTTCAGTGATGCCGAGCGGTCGTAGATCCTTTGGTTTCATCGGCTGTGTCACCTTCGGCAACAAACTCATCCAAGCATCGCGCCAATCGGATGGCACCTGTTCAAGATGAGAGATTTGAGAGTGAAGCCATGGTGCGAGCTCAAGACCCAGGAACTGCTCGTCGCCTTACCTGGAGGCGCAGCCTTGTGCGGCGGCAGTTTCAACAGGCCTTCAAGAACATCAGTGACCGTGAAGTCAGGGAAGGAAACAGTTGGAGATGTGGCAGGAGAGGGCGGGCCTGTAGATGAAGCCGTGGTGCAGGTGGTGTCCGGAGATGCACACAGGGCCTCATAGTGACGGCGCAAACAGTCTAACTGTTGCTGGGGTGTCCATAGCTCGCCCTGGGGGCCTCGCAGCTGTAGGCGCGGGCGTCGTTTCTGCGGAGAGAGACTGGCGGCAAGACGAAAGAGTGCCCTGACATCACCTTTATCTGTGGCTTCCTGCATACTCACGGTGAGTGCCTGCATCTGTGCCGTTTTAGCAGCCCGTGTGGCCCGCCTGAATTCGCGGTGCGCACGTTTAAACTGACTATAGGCTCGCCAGGCTGAAAAGAGCCGTTGCCGGCCTGGTGGGGGTTGTTTCCAGTCTCGGTAGGCTTGCCACATGTGTCGGACAGACAAGGAAACGGTTGGATGTTGCCAAGCACCAGTCTTGGCAGACAACTGTGTAGAGGGGAAGAATCGGATAGATGTCTCATGTAGATGTTGATTGACTTCTGAGATGGTGCGAGAGGGATTGGCAGCGAGCCAGTCTCGCACGTCCTGCCGAAAGGCCTGTACCCCGGGGTCATCAGCTGAGCGACAGACCCTGAGGACCTCTGCTTTATCGAGGGGGGACTGTGGCAGAAGAAGGCTTGGAGTGTAAGGCCTAACAGGCACTGGAACACTGAAGAGAACAGGCCAATGCCTGCCACCCCCTCGCCAGCGTGTGAGAGGCCAGTCAATGGGACCGGCCTGTCGAGCTGTGGTGTCGCACTGATCTTGTCGCAAGAACACATGATCAATTGGGGTGTTCCCTGTTTCGACCGATAAGTGGCCCTCGCTCGCCTAGTCCACGAGTTGAGGTGTAGCAACCTCAGGTCTTGCACAACATCCATCATTTCATTGGAGTCCGGTTGTGGTCTCTTCATGAAGGGAGCAGCTCTGGAACCAACAAGACGGGCGTTAGGTCGCAAGTTGGTATTGAAATCCCCAGCAATTACCCACAGGCTTCTCCGCGGAAGGCTACCAAGGAGCTGGCGCCAGGAGCGCCAAACATCTCGCCGGATTTGGCGTGAAGTGGTGGCAGGCAGTGTGGCAGGCTGGTCCGTACCTCGTGTTTGTCCAGGCAGCAGGATTTTCTGGTATATGTTAATCAGGTCGAGCTGGCACTCGGTGCTGAGTTGAACACGGGCATGCAGTAGTCTGCCTTGGATGGGTGAGGTCGTGAGGATAGAATCAGCAGAGCATAGTTCAATCGATATGAGAATGGCAACGCCGCCAGAAGCTGCAGGCACCGCAGGTGTGGAGACAATGTGGCACTGGTCAGTGGTGTAGTCTGAAATCGATTTCCAGTGCGTTTCTTGCAAAAAGATTACGTGGGGGCGGATGGCAGGGTCTTTCTTGTGCAGCTAAGAAATGCATCAACTCTGCATAAGCATCCTGACTGAGTCCGCCAACATTATAAGTCACACACCGGAGGCGGAAAGAGTCAGTTTGAGTCTCAACTTGAGAGCTGACAGGGAGGCGCGCCGTGTTGCGTGCACAGGTGCGATTGATGGCTTGCGAGCGAAGAGTTTGCAACGAACACCATCTTCCCCTATAAAACGTGCCCTGCAATGGACTAGTGGTTGCTCGGTGAACCGCTCGGTTGTAGGCTCGTTTCCCTGTGGAGTTGGAACCGGGGGAGGAGAGGGAACAAGCGTGGCGGTGGCCGCAGAAAGCGTGGGAGTAGTCCACAGAGTACAGTAGTACAGGCCAGGGCGAGTCGTCCGAAGGCTCTGGTGAAGAACAGGACGGCGCCGCTCATATTAGTACAAATGTCCCAATCTGCGGATGTATGAGCAGGGCGTGTGCGTCTAAGTGCAGGAGTTTTGTGGTACAGAGCTGGACTCTGTTTGGTAGAGGCAGTATTGGTAGCGGAAACTGCAATGTCCGTGCACAGCGCGGGGCGAATATCAGGAGTAGAGGTAGTGCATGAAGTTTGGCGGCTTCGTGAAGCAGCGCCGTGATGGGAAATCCCGGGCTTCCCTCCACTGTTGTCAAAACAAGCAAGAGCACTCGAGATCAGCTTGAACGAGAACAGTGTAGGTCCAGAGTGCGGTGGGTTCCAGCACTCAACCCTCGGCTCAGTGGAGGAGACACAAAATTCGTACCTGAAGGTCACTTTATGGACAAAGTGTCTGCATAAGCCTGTGATGTTCGAATCAGAATCATTTGCTCCTCCATACCCGGATTTGGGACCGGGCTCAGCGACTGATAGGACGAGAAGTGTTGGTGTGGTGCCATGAGGTGTCGGATTAGATCGGCTGTAAACATAGAGGAAGGACAAGTCCCAACATGAGGAGCACAAATATCGGCTGCTAAATGGTAGCGGCTGATGACAAACTGTGCCTGAGTCCAGGGCCGCCCTGCAGAAGCAGGATGTGCTGCAATTGGACACTCCATAAGGCCAGCTAGGCCTCGTGTCACATAAGAGGATACGATGCAGCAGAGGGAGTGTAGGCTGTGGAAGGGGCACCATGGACCGCGCTGGGGCCGATGCAAGCGAGTTCGCCGGCGGTGCCTCAGAGGCGGAGCTGGAATCTTGACTCGACGAACCCTCAATCGCAGCCCAAAGCAGAGTCTAGAAGCAGAGCGACCGTAGCAATGCATATATCCGCTCGCGGACTTTGGTGCATCTCGTGAGGAGGACGACATCTGTACACTCGCTAGAGTTTCTCCAGGAGCCGCGTGGTAGTGGCAGGGAGCAGATCATCATCAATCGCTGATACCAGCCACTTGCTTCGACCTCTTGGGCGCTTGTCGGGATCCGGTTTGTACAAGGGATCGTAGATGTCCGGCACCAAGCAAGAGGCTTCAGTAGTAGACGTTCCACTTCGGCGGGCCCGGGTGCTCTTGGTAGCAGCTTGTGTCTTCGTCTTGGTCTTGGCACGGACTGGCTTGCTCTTGGAGCTGCTGGCCCCGGCATTGACATCTGCCATTGTCAGGGACGATGAGTCCTGTGGCATAGTGGAAGGTAGCACCACTGTGGGTCCCGCCTGTTGCGGGTTGTTCATAGCTCTCTGCAAGGGGGGGGCGTCTCTAGAGGAAACTTGTGTAGGCGCCCTCTGTGACGTGCTCGAGGCATCGGGGTGTGGAGACTTTTCAGATGCAGCAGGCTGTGCTCGTTCAGCAGGCGAGGCCGTAGGATGCTCGGAAACAGCAGGCTCTGTAGTAGTGGAGAGAGCACCGACAGGGGCGGGCTCGTCAGTGACACAAGTGTCAGGTGTCTCTGAAGGCGGCCGGGCAAGGTCGATGGCTCCATGGTGGTTGCTGGCTCCAGTGAAGCTGCCAGTGCTTCCTCCATTGGTGGGGACCTGCGCTTCTTGGGTACCGGGCGTGGAGCTGCGTAGGCCGTTCCCGAGGGAGTGTGTAGAACCTGTGGTTGGTTCGCAGCTGCAGCAGGTCCAGCTGGGAGGCGCCTTCGTCGAGGGAGAGGAGGGCGCCTTTGAGGATCAAGGGACTGGTCGGTGGTTGCAGTCTTTCCCTCAAGTGTCTTAGGAGGCAAGGGATTCACCGACTTCAGCACCACACGACCAATCGTAAGTTCACATGGTCCATCACTGAGTCCCGGAGAGAAGGTACTGACAGTCGAGGCCACGAGGCTGTCGTCTGTGTGAATACTCTCGGGATCAGAGTTGACAGCAGCTTTGTCCTGAGCGGCTTCGGACAGGAGGTGGTAGAGGGCTGCCCTGTCTGAGATGGTTTCCCACCAACCCGCACAGACCCAGTCGCCGCCGACATGATGGCAGCACAGTTCAAGCCTGCAAAGGAGGTGTCCGAGGAATCAGCGGCAGGCTCAGACAGGTTGGGTCGCAAGTAATATGGTGGCTGGCGGGGGCGTCCTTGTTCGCCACCTCATATAGGTGAGCCTCTGCGTCTCACTGGTGGTGAGTCGAGCATCATCACCCTGTGGCGGACCAAAGGGGTCCTGCCAATAGTCGCCCCCTTCCGGTTTTGGAGGCAGACCATAACAACTCACTCTGGTCGCCGTGGCAGACTCGATCGCTCCCGAGGCCATGGACTCCGGCAAGTCCTCGACCGGTTCGGTGTAGAGGCGGTTGAGCCGGCCCGATCTGTGCTTCTGTCTCTCACGTCGCCGAGCTTGGCGATCCATGCTTGAAAAGCAGGCCCGCTTCTCAAGTCCCCAGTGGCCCTGGGTAGGTGACTCTGTCGTTGAGGGGCTCACATCGATGCGCAGATTGCAAAAAGGGCCTTGGGAAGGCAAACCTGACTGAGTCATGATAGAGCCCATGCCAGCAGCACGGCAGAGTTGTTGGAGAGGAGTGACATGGCAACGCTGTTGCAGCAAAAAGTGCGAAGGCAGGTGCAGCCACAGGTCAGTCTTACAGTAATCCGAGCCTCCGACCTCTGGGGCACAATCAGGTCGAAGTAGCAGCAGGTAGGCAGGCGGTGCCAACGCGGGTCCTCGCGTGAGTGCAGGATGACCGAGTGTCTGACAGCGGAGCAGAGAAGTAGGCTGGACCAGGGCAGTCAGCCTTTTCAGAGGAATCCGCAAGCGTGTCATCAGCATCAAGTGCATGAGATCAGCACCAAAATTGTGTGACACAGTCCGGTTAGGGGACATCGCCTTAAAATTACTTCTGTGGTTGCCGGTCCAGAGTGGTCGAGATCGAGGGTCACCTAGGACTGCGGCTGCGATGGGTAGAGCAGTCCCGAGTGGAGTCATGAGCCCGGTCCAACTCAGTGGCACTTGTTTGGAGTTGCTCACGCCAGCGCTTGTATGCTTGCTCTGCGATTTGAGCTGCATAAAGAAGGTCACCTTCTGTCGGAGAGTTAGGGTCAGCATCATCAGGTAGGTCCTTCTCTCCTGCCGAAGTGTCGGTCGCCATGAAGGGCAAGGCCTTGATGACGGGGAGAGCCTCCTTGTTTTCCTCTGCTTCGTTGGTCCCTTGCTGCGTAGCCATCTGCTACAGCGGACGGGAAAGAAACAGTGGGCTGTGGCACACTCGTCCGGAATTGAGACCCTGAGGTCCAGACAGCTGAGGCGGAGCCAGTGCAAGAGACTGAGGGGCCCCGACAGCAACATCAATGGGCTGAGTTGTGGGCGATGAAGACGTCCCCCGTGGATTGTAATCAACCTGCCAAGCAACAAGTAAAGGCGAGGGCAACAGATCCACTAGCAGAGTCCTGTGCAGCAGTGCATGCCAGCCTGGGTGCAGGGTCTGCAGCAGACAGTGCTGTTTTGCTCGAGCAGTCTGGAAGCAAGTCATCAGGCTGGGTTGAGAATGCAGTGGTCGAAAGAGGGAGGAGTACGGCCACAAGCATAAGCCTCTGAAGAAATAGGTCCTGGCCGAAAGCCAGAGTCTACAGACCTTAGGCACCGCTGTACGGATGCAGCCGAATTGTAAGAGTAAAGGTCGTGCACGGTGCTGCCTCGGTGAGCCTTGTTGCATCCACCGGTATCTCCAGGGTGACTTCTCGGCGGCCGTTTGGTCCAGTAAGGACCTGTCCCCGTATGGGTCGAGTTGTTGCAGGCGGCAGACGCAGCGGGCTGCGGCTTCTGGATCGCCCCCCACTGTCCTGACTGCGGCGTGTTCGCCTAGCTGGCCCAGGTGGCGAGGAGCCAACGATTGTAGTCGCAGGAGTGCTCGGTGCGGGTATTCCTCCAGAGGCCGTTGGGGTCGGGGCTGGAGGGCCCACTGATATGCCTGACGGAGCTGCCAGAAGGTGCGCAATGAGGGCCCGATCGTCAATATTTGAAGAGGATGGGTCAGAGGCTGCCATGGCACACCAGAGGGACAATGGCGAGGCCACTGCAGAGGCGGTTGTCGGAGTGCCCTGGCTGAAAGTTGAGCCCCTGTCTCGGGAGAGGTCAGAGCATCTAGTGCGAGACTCAGAGTCCGGAAGTGCCAGAGAGAGGCAGCAGAGATCCCGCCTGTGGCTGGACGGAGCACGTCGACGACCTGAGCAGTCGGGGCAATGCAGCAGGAACAAGAACTGTCACAGGCAAGGTGCATGCAGCAGCAAGACTCTGTTCGTGGCAGGGTTTTGGAAACGCGCCGCCAGTAGAAGTCAGGGTGGGTCGAGTGCTTTGTAGCATGCTCCTGCTGAGTGTCACCTCTGTAGATTCGGGGCCCATGGAAGTAGGGCGCTGCTCGCGGAAGGCGGAGAGGCGGATAACATATCGGACGCCAATTGGTGGTATTGGCACCCGTACCACAGCACCTGAGTCACCTGCAGCAGTCTGTGGTGGCGGCCTTGTGTTCGAGGGCCTTCCACCTCCATGGCTTGCCACCGCAGGTCCAACACCTGGGATTCCAGGAGCAATGGCATAGGAGACGCCGAGGGAGGCAAAGGCTGCAAGTGCATCTCCTTGGGCTGTCGGTGTATTGGAGGCGGTGGACCTCTCGGTGCCTCCGAAGTAGCCGGTGTGGGTCTCGGAGGTCCGGCACTGGTGCCTGCCTCGCTCGCCACTCCAGATTTTGCTTTGGCCGCAGCGGCGGACCCTCTGCCACGCCCTCGTCCAGTTGGAGTTTCCCCTGCTCCCGTCTTGCGCTTGACCATCTTGTGTCAGGACTACCGCTGTGGGGGAGAATAAACAGAGCCGGGGGCAGCTGACACAATCGAGCCCAATGCTGGGAGATGGAAGAATGGGCTACTGACTGAGGCAGTGGTGCATTCCCTCGCAGTAGGTCCGGACTGGGCATATGATGCAGGTCTGAGCTCTGAACTGTAGGAGTCCAATAGTCAAAGCCCGTGCAGCAGGGGAGGACCTGATAGGTGACGATCAGACCCCTGATGCAAGAAGGCCAGTTGGCTGGATCTAAGGAGTGGGCTCCAGGCGAGGACTCCTCGAACCTTGGTAGCACCACAGAACAAAGCCACGGGAACGGACGAGGAAGTCCCGAGGAGCAGGCAATCGGCGAGGCCTCCTCAAACCTGGATACACGACCAAGGTAACAAGCAGGCCAATCTGGTAGCGGAGCTGTCAAGGACCATTTGGGGCCATTGCAGTTGTCTTGAATATCTCGGCACCTGGGGATAGCATGATGCCATGTGCAGGCTATGGTGGGAGAGTGCCTTGTACTGAGAGAAGCACAGCACTCCCGAACATATGGTTCAGGCATGGAAGCTGTCCGATCCAAACAGACAGGTGCAATCAGTTCACATGTCAGAAAGCAACACATCTCCAATTGCATGCAGTGATGGCGCTCTTTCCCAGGTTTAGACTGTGGTAATGCCGGAACTCTCTGGTGGCAGATAGGACTTGCTGCGGGTGGTTCCTCAGTCCATGGTCTCCAGGTGTATAATGCGCGGTAACCTGGAGGCTGTGTAGCATTCAAGCTGCTTCTGTGTGCAACCACGCTGTTATAAGGCTTCGGCGGAGGTAAGAAGGTAGAGTCGTGCCAATCCATCGTATCGAGCAGAACAGGTCGAGGTGCCACTACCGGCAGTGCAGTAGGCGATTTGTCACAGCTTGTAGGAGTAATCTGTGCTTCCGTAGACGCCATGTGAGCAACCCTCGTTGTATCGGCGCCTTGGGTGGCTTGCCACAGGAACGAGCTCCGGGCGACAGACGGTAGAGTGAGCCTTGGTCGGTCGCAGGTGGCAGCAGAGTACGGCGGATCAGTCTGCCGGGGCTGACCGAATGTGCCTGACGTTGGCGCGCTGCCCTGGTGATTGACACATGCTAGGCAAATGAGCACACACAGATGTCCGAGAGCACGTCCCAGTCTAAGTCCGGCACCTGCCGTATTGCACAAGTGCAGGCCGTGGATCTTGTTGTTCGGCAGGGTAGTATAAAAGTCGCCGCTCAGTGTCAGTCTGCGGACTTTCGCAGGCGTGTCCAATACCATGGCGGGCATTACACAACAGAAGTCCTAAAGAGACCCCCAAGCAGGAGAACCACCCCACACAAACACCCAACCACGCACCACACCACACCAAGCCCCGAACAAGGGGGGGCTACCGACTCGAGTGTTGAGTCGCAGTCGCTGCTGAGCCTTACACAAACCTACTTACATACATACACACATACATACATACATATGTACACCTACTCATGCACGCATGTGTGCATGCATGCGAGCTTGAGTGCATACATACGCGCATGCATACATGCATACATGCATACATGCACAACTAGTTACAGATGTTCAGACGTACGTACCCTCTTGAGTACATACATTGCATTATTTTAAGATACATTGCAATGCAAATGGCAGTTGCAGCTACAGCTACAGCTACAGTTGCATGTGCATGTACAGCAAATCACATATGTATATACATACATGCATATGTACCAACATACGTACGTACATCATGCATAGATACATATGCTTGCGTATCATGCGCAGTCGTGCTATGTCACATGCCAGCGTAGCCGTGGCTGCGTTTGACTTTGGTGTGTGATGGCACAGATCCTTGTTGGTGGCCCGGCACTTTCTCGCCATGCAGCTGTAAATAGATTGTCTCGCATAGAGAAACTTCTGCTCCCACTCTTCCACTCCTTTCGCAGTGCGCGTCTTTTCCATTGCCGGTATGTAGAAAGCAGCAAGGCAAGAGCATCTTCCAGACTTCAGCCTCAATGTAAATGCCGGCATTGCAGCCACAGTGTTGGGCTTGACGAGATTCAAGGTCGAACGGTTCGAAACCAAAAAAATTCGATGCCCCGACCCAGACGACGCGTTCCTCTGTGGTTCGGCCGCGCTGTTCGTTTGGGTCCACGGTGGAAGCTCGGGGTTTGAGTCTATGAGTTCGAGCCAGCAGCGTGCATGCTGAAGCTGTGCGCAGTTCATGCGGACGATGATGAATCCGCAGATGCTGCAGGCAGGGCCGGGGCAGTGCTGCAACAGTTGGAGGGCATGATTTCAGAGCTGGTTGTGCGTACTACTTGCATCATGCATGCGCGGCAACGCCACACAAGCAGCTGAGTTTGCTGGAATCCGGAGCACGATCTTGATAGCGCGGCATGCGGCAGGGCATCGTTCAGATGCAGCAGGCCATGGCTGGCATGCAAGGCCCGGTAGTTGAGTGATGCGAGTTCCTCCTCCCTGTGATGCGCAATCGTGCAGACAGCAGCAGCGTTCTACCCGTCGGTTGCATTCAGGGTGGAGGTTGTCAAGGGTCGGAGATACGGCGAGCATGTTGTTCTTCGATGCAGAATTTTGATTTGGTTGGCTACAATGCTACAGTGGTGTGGGGGTAGCACCGTAGGCGATTAATCCCAATTCCAGTGTGCACGGCTGGAGAGCTCAAGCCCTGACGTGAAACCGATGCTCTTCCCGAATCTGCAGTGTTTCGAGTAGCAGAAACACAACCACTTCCAGCAGGATTTCGGCAGTGGCTGTGCTTGTTGAACTCTGCAGAATGCCGATGTACCAAGCCCAACCTGGCTCAGCCAGGTGCCGGTGCGGGCACACCAGCTTTGGGAGCCCCTCCTGCCGCGACGCCCACCCCAGGCACCAATTTTAGATTGGGTTCGGAGGGTGTTGAGGCTAGTACTCCGTGGAGGGCTTGGAGAAGGGGCGCAACAGAGGAGGTGGTGGGAGGAGTAGCAGAGGAGTAGCTTCAATACTGGTGGCAGCCGCAGTGCCTGGCCATCTGGCATCGTCGTCGCAGTGGGGGTCCTTTCGTTTCGCGTGGGACGTAAGACCCGGCCGGCAGGCGCCACGCCGGGCGCCCCCGGCGCGCCAGCTCCGGGAGCTCCGGGAGCCGGGCTGGAGCCCCGAACGCAAACGCGAACTCTTCAAGTCTTTTGCTCTCTCCATTTATGATGGTAATTGTCTTCTCGTTACCTGCTGGTTCTCGCATGTGTGCTGCTTATTGCGACATGTCGGTGCGAAGTGTCACAAGCATCATTATGGAAATGGTGACCATGGTTCTTGCTGTCTCTGCCTGCTGCTACCACAACTGACCCACCACAGACCCGACCACAACTATGGTCAGTGATGAGGAAAACTGCTATTTGACGAACGACGGCGGCAGAAGGCATTATTGCAACGATGCCAAGTAAGTGTCATTATCAGCTAAAGCTATTTAGTACTAAAGGGGGTGGGATCGAGACTGTTTGGACAGATCAGGCT
>CAJNDT010002336.1:162656-192656 GCA_905221615.1 Symbiodinium sp. CCMP2592 | reverse complement strand
TACAGCGGCGAAAGTCTCTTTGAACAGAGCAGTGGAGGCGATGGGGGCAGTCTGGTACATAGGCAGGTGAGGGCAGTGAGGGCGGTGTGGGAGGTGGGGGCGGTGTGTGCGGTGGGGCGCGGGGGGGTCCGGGCATACATTGGCAGCCTCTAAATACTCTTGAAACACCTACAAATACAGCGGCGAAAGACTTTTTGAACAGAGCAGTGGAGGCGGTGGGGGCAGTTTGTTACATAGGCAGGTGAGGGCAGTGAGGGCGCTGAGGCCGGTGTGGGCGGTGCAGTCTGGTACATAGGCAGGTGAGGGCAGTGAGGGCGGTGTGGGCGGTGGGGGCGGTGTGGGCAGTGGGGGCGCTGGGGGGTCTGGGCATACATTGGCAGCCTTTAAATACTCTTTGAACACCTACAAATACAGCGGCGAAAGACTCTTTGAACAGAGCAGTGGAGGCGGTGGGGGCAGTCTGGTACATAGGCAGGTGAGGGCAGTGAGGGCGGTGAGGGCGTGGGGGCGGTGTGGGCGGTGGGCGCGCGGGGGGGTCCGGGCATACATTGGCAGCCTTTAAATACTCTTTAAACACCTATACAAATACAGCGGCGAAAGACTCTTTGAACAGAGCAGTGGAGGCGGTGGGGGCAGTCTGTTACATAGGCAGGTGAGGGCAGTGAGGGCGGTGTGGGCGGTGCAGTCTGGTACATAGGCAGGTGAGGGCAGTGAGGGCGGTGTGGGCGGTGGTGGCGGTGTGGGCAGTGGGGGCGCTGGGGGGTCCGGGCATACATTGGCAGCCTTTAAATACTCTTTGAACACCTACAAATACAGCGGCGAAAGACTCTTTGAACAGAGCGGCGGTGTGGGCGGTGTGGGCGGTGTGGGCGGTGAGGGCGCGGGGGGGTCCGGGCATACATTGGCAGCCTTTAAATTAAATACTCTTTAAACACCTACAAATACAGCGGCGAAAGTCTTTTTGAACAGAGCAGTGGGCGGTGCAGTCTGGTACATAGGCAGGTGAGGGCAGTGAGGGCGGTGTGGGCGGTGGGGGCGGTGGGGGCGCTGGGGGGTCCGGGCATACATTGGCAGCCTTTAAATACTCTTTGAACACCTACAAATACAGCGGCGAAAGACTCTTTGAACAGAGCAGTGGAGGCGGTGGGGGCAGTCTGGTACATAGGCAGGTGAGGGCAGTGAGGGCGGTGAGGGCGTGGGGGCGGTGTGGGCGGTGGGCGCGCGGGGGGGTCCGGGCATACATACTCTTTAAACACCTATACAAATACAGCGGCGAAAGACTCTTTGAACAGAGCAGTGGAGGCGGTGGGGGCAGTCTGGTACACAGGCAGGTGAGGGCAGTGACGGCGCTGAGGGCGGTGTGGGCGGTGCAGTCTGGTACATATAGGCGAGGGCAGTGTGGGCGGTGTGGGCGGTGTGGGCGGTGGGGGCGCGGGGGGGTCCGGGCATACATTGGCAGCCTTTAAATACTCTTACTCTTTAAACACCTATACAAATACAGCGGCGAAAGACTCTTTGAACAGAGCAGTGGAGGCGGTGGGGGCAGTCTGGTACATAGGCAGGTGAAGGCAGTGAGGGCGCTGAGGGCGGTGTGGGCGGTGGGGGCGGTGTGGGCGGTGGGGGCGCGGGGGGGTCCGGGCATACATTGGCAGCCTTTAAATATTCTTTAAACACCCACAAATACAGCGGCGAAAACTCTTTGAACAGAGCAGTGGAGGCGGTGCGGGCAGTCTGGTACATAGGCAGGTGAGGGCGGTGGGGGCGGTGGGGGCGGTGTGGGCGGTGGGGGCTTTGAAATACTCTTTAAACACCTATACAAATACAGCGGCGAAAGACTCTTTGAACAAAGCGGTGGAGGCGGAGGAAGCGGTGTGGGTGCGGACACCTCTCGGGATATCACAGGCGCCGCCCGCAGGGGTCGGCGGATAAGTTGCACATCCTACCTACCTGCATGCCTGCTTACGTGCCAATCAGCTGACTCACTAACTGACTGACTGTCCGCCTGGCTGGCTGGCTGGCTGGCTGGCTGGCTGGCCGAGTAGGAGCAAGAGCAGTAGCACTAGCAGAGCAGCAGCAGGAGCAGGAGGAGGAGGAGGAGGAGGAGGAGGAGGAGGAGGAATACTGATAGAAGAAGAGGCGGAACTTAAGTGAATGGCCGAAGTGCTCCCACAACAACGGCCACAACAAACAGGCCTCTCTCCCGCACGGTCCCTGCGAAGCACAGCCACTGCGACGGCGAGGACGACGACTACTCCAATGGAATAAGTCAATATCGAATGTTCTTCCAACTGCGTCACCAGTCAGTTTAGTCATCGTCACCACTCATTGTTCTGTTAGCACCGACCTGGACCCTGATTTCATGTGTGTTCCATGTCCGTTCTTTTCGTTCATCTCTGTGTTCGGTTTTCCCATGTCGCTTGTCCGGAGCATCTCGTGAAAGACCAACGTTGAGCTCCAAAGCCCACTCCATAAGCGCAGTCAGGAGCAAATCCCGAAATCACCTAGGCTTGAGCAGCTTGCTGGTATGGGTTTCGGAGATCGGCCCTCCAACATCCAGGCTGCACGCACCTGCGAGGGGTTGAAGAGATTCTTGGACTCGGGGAGTCAGGCTTGGTTGGGAGTTGTGTTTTTGGGCTCTGAGCTCTTGCAGGTCACAGCGTTCCTTCTGGCATCGGAAAGCGAACTACAGACAAGCTATCCCAAACTCCGATTCCGCTGAGACCAAAAGCAGCACGCGGAACGGGAGATGGTGGGAATTGAGAAGACGTCTGAATGGAAGGAAGGCATTGGAAACAGAACAAACATCATGTAAGTTAGAATCTTCGAAAGCTTCGTGCAGACTTACGGCAGTCATTCTGAACATAAATCGAGATTCGCAGTTTCGACACTAATCTGACATTGTCAAAAGCGCCGGGGCGGGGGCTTGGCGCGAATGCCGTGTTGGAATGAGAGTTACATTCTGGCTGTCAACAGATGGAAAGCACCGTCGCCGCCGATGAGCGGGGTTGCCTATGATTGTGTGTTGTCGCCCCCCTGTGTGAAAGGCGCTGCAGATGGCCAATGGCGACGTCAACCAGGCCGTGGGAGATCAAGCGAAGCGAACTCGGAGGTTGTCGTGTATGCATTTAAGCTTCATGCTGCGGTGGTAGAACTTCGAATCCTCAACAGAGACTATTTCAAGCTTGCTACGCAGGCGATCAATTTCCTTTTGGGTGGCGAGGCGTGAGAAGCACGAGAGAGGCCAGAGTTGGAAGGTGAAGACTTTGGGGCAAGGGCAAATGAAGGGATGTTAAGATCCAGGGCAGCCATATTACCATATGTAGAAGCAACTCAACGGATTTAGCAGACTCAAGCACAAGATGGTGTGTGTGCGTAAACTATTCGAAAAATGCTGGCATAAAGCAGATGCAGATGTGCCGTAGAATAACGTCCACGTGTACATACACACACATACATTGGTATACATGTTGCGTATATGTAATATGTATATACATCTATATCTACCTATATCTATACATATATCTGTATCTATATCTATATCTATATCTATATCTATATCTATATCTATATCGCTCTCTCTCTCTCTCTCACACTGTCCCTCTCTCTCTCTCTCTCGCTCTCTCGCTCCCTCTCTTTCCAATACGTGAGTATATGCAGACATAGATATGTGCACATATCCGTGGTTGCCAGCAGACGAAGCAGAGACAAGGTCAGCCACGGAGCTTGCAACACCGGATAAACAGGTTCCCAGACAAGATCTTGTCTGACAGCTAAAGACAAGTACGTTTACCAGCAGAAACGGGTACACTTGAACGAGAAACGAGAGTGTGAACGTTCGGATCCACGACCGGTGCTGTTTCGCAGCAGCAGTGGCCAGCCCTAGCAGCAGCAGCAGCCGGAGGTCGAGTAGTGGTAGTAGAAGTAGATTGTGGCAGTAGCAGCGGTGGCAGTAGCAGGAATAGCAGTAGGCGTGGTAATCGTTGTGACAGTCGTTGTCGAAGTCGCTGTAGTAGTTACAGTCGTAGCCATATTCATAGTCTTACCAACTGCAGCAGCAGCAGTAGTAAGAACAGCATTAGTAGTAGTAGTAGTAGTAGTAGTAGTAGTAGTAGTAGTAGTAGTAGTAGTAGTAGTAGTAGTAGTAGCAGTCGTGGTGGTGGTGGTGGTGCTGGTGGTGGTGGTAGAAGCAGTAGCAGTAGCAGTAGCAGTAGCAGTAGCAGTAGTAGTAGCAGTAGCAGTAGTAGTAGTAGTAGCAGTAGCAGTAGCAGTAGTAGTAGTAGTAGTAGTAGTAGTAGTAGTAGCAGTAGTAGCAGTAGTAGTAGCAGTAGCAGTAGCAGTAGTAGTAGAAGTAGTATAGGTCGCGGTCGTTGTGACGGTCGTCGTCTTGGTGGCCGTGGTTGTGGCAGTGGGTGGTGATTGTGGTTGTGGTGGCGGCGGTGACGGTGGCCTGGTGGTGCATTGTCTTCTTTGCAGTGATGACTCAGGGTGGTGCTGGTTCTGGTCCGTGGCTGTTGATGATGTCTGTCGTCTTTGCTGTCTGCAATGTAAGAGCAAGCGGTCCATACCCAATGCAACGCACTGTGAATGTAGGGTAGTCGCTCATGGCAACAGCGTCACTGATTTCAGCTAATACTCTTCCATACGCATGCGTCGAGAGCCCAAAGGCTTCCGTGATGCGCAGCAGAAGGCCCCGTGGCGAGGCGAGCTTGCAATCACAGGAGCGGGACACTGGAGAGTCTTGAGAAAATCTTCGGAGTGTCGAGCGTTTACTGCATGAACTTGGTGCTTGGGCTGATGGCCGTTGATATCAATTAGGTTTGGGTGGCTTCGATGCAGGGGTTTTGGGAGTCACAGTTTCTTACTCCAACAACAACCACTTTTTCGGTCCGTCTCCCTTCTCTACCACTACTGCTGCCGCTGCTGCTGCTGCTGCTGCTGCCACTGCCACTGTTACGGCTACCGCTACCCCTACTTCTACTTCTACCTCTTCCTCTACGTCTGCTTCTACTTTTACCTCTACCTCTACCTCCACTTCTAGCTCTGCTTCTACTTCGACTTCTACTTCTACGTCTGCTTCTGCTGCTACTGCTGCTGCTATTTCTACTTCTACTTCTTCTAACGCTACCACTACCCCTGCATCTACTTCTACCACTGCCACCACCACTGCCGCTGCCGCTACCACCACCACCACCACCACCACCACCACCACCACCACCACCACCACCACCACCACCACCACCACCACCACCACCACCACCACCACCACCACTATCCGTACCGCTACCACTGCCACTACCGCCACTACTACCACTACTGCGGCCACGACCACTATAACAACCACGACGACTGCCACGACCACGACCACTGCCTCTACACTACTTTCTACTACATCTAGTACGACGAAGACGACTACGACTACGACGACGCCGACTACGACTGCAGATAGTACCGCCATTTCTACTTTGTCGCGTGCCGACGCCTCGAATCTTTGTAGCCCCCGGCTGCGTTCAGCTTTGCAGACCTGCGGTTTCCAAGAGATAAATCGAACCCCAAGATTGCATTCTCCTTCCATCGAAGTTTAAGCATCGTTAAGTCCTGTGAGGAAGCGTTTCGGGTTCCTGTAAGGTTCCTGTAGGATTGAGGATTGAACCCCGACCCGAAGTGGGCGATCTGGCTGCAGGAGGCATCGTTGATGGAGTGACCGTGACTCCGCCAGCAGAGCTTTGCAGAGTCCTCTGGGCTAGAGGTGCTCCCAAGGTGACCTCTCCCCGAAGTCCTGACTTCCTGAAGCTTTAGACCACCTTTAGCACTCCAAAGCCATACCGAGGACTTTGCGCAGGGTGCAGTGGCACTGATACCTTTTCCAGCCAACCCAGCAGAGATGTGTGCATAGAGTACTGTGAAGAGCCCTTCCGCACTGAGGGTCCGCCATCCCCAACATCGAGCATTGTGTTTGCATGCTCTCTTGCGTCGCATGTCTAGGGAGGCACTGTGTGGTGTCCTCACGATGAGTAGAGAGGTGAAAGGAGCAATTATCCAGACTTGAGTCGTTGCTCCGTCCACTCTCGCAGTTGGCTCCTGACGGATAGCAATTCGATCGCACCCGTTCGTGCAGGGTCTGCTCTTTCCGCACTGCCTGCCGCACTGAGCAACTCCAAGATCAAGATCAAGCGCAAGCACATTCCTGCTAATGTGTTCAGCGAGAGAGCTCCGGAGAGGGCAATCGGCGAACACCTACCCAAGCCAAGCCGACTTCAATTTGGCCAATCCTTTGCGCTCTCTGCAGCCTGCAGCCTTGTGTGAAAATGAAGGTACCATCCAGGCATTTAGCATTACGTAAGGCATTGAGATGGAGAGGGTTTAGGGTTTAGGCTTTGCCGTAGAGTGGCGCATAAGCGGAAGTATCTTGCGACAGTGTAATTTCGAGCGCGTCGTCGCATGACGATTGGCCGTCGGAGCCTGATTATGGATGGCCCTTTCTTTAACTCTCCCACCCCATGTCGTCTAAGGCGCCCCAAACCACCCAAGCCTATTCCTTTTAGAGTTTGGCACCTAAACTCATTCCACGGGAAGGGACATCATATATGTGTTAAAACTTAAGGGTGGACGATGCCGGAACTTCGACCGTGCGAGACATGTTTATGTAGATCCAAGCTCGAAGGCCGTTATCAGAACATACGACATCGAGGCATCGCTGCCTGCGGCAATCGGGGTCGACATGCTTGATCATGCAAGATACTTTTTGATTTGCGAGTAGCATCTGCATCGGAAGATACAGCCTGCCTGGCATATGCGGGAGTTCACATGATTACCACACGAACCAAGGCGCCAGACAATCCATCCCAGCGATACGGTGAAACTCACATTCTGGGCCGTTCGAAAGACCCGCAGTGGCAGACGAAGGACCGGCACGGGAACAAAAACTAACCGAGTGTCAGCTCTGGAACTTCAAACCATCCTCTTGAACCATACGCCCATATCCCAGAATCGTAGAGCCTCGGCAAAGCTTTGTCTGCAATCAAACCTGGCGTTTTCCTACTTGCTGAAACCACAATCCTGAAGACTGACTGTGCGTCATCCGCAGAACTGTTGCTAAGAGTCTAGGTGCAGGTTCTGGAGTTGTGCTTTTAGTGTTTCCGGCTGCAGCTAAGAGTTGGCGTCTCAGTTTCGAAGGGTTTGCCTCTGTTACCCGGAACAAGGTCAAACTCATTTCGGGCAGTGCGGGGGGAGTGCAAGTGCCAGCGCCCCGCGAGGTATTGGACACATGTGTCACAGCTGTTTGTGTTTATAGAGTGGCTGTCTGGATCTGGAACTTAGGATTAAGGTGGCGAGGATGTTGTACCCAAGTTGCCAAGATCCTTTGAACAGTCCTGGGCCTCAAAAGTCCGTCGCGATATACTTTCGTGGGTTGAAGTTCAGTTGCGAGGCATTTCGTGGGAGCTGCAGGCAAATCTGCTCGGGCCCTGTCATGCTCGCGAAAGACTGTTGCATCACAGTGCTGCGCCCCCGGGCAGCAATTCGAGAATCTGCGCGGCCAGCGACCCCAAGTCAGCCAGAAATCAAAACCGTAGACGGCAGCATTTTCGTGGCTTCTACCGGCCGCAACTTCGAACCTGGCTCCAAGCCAACATGGTTTGAAGACACCACATTCCGATTACCGCAAACCGGCTAAGTCGAGCACAGTAGACTTGCCTCCTTTGATTGGAGGGACAGCGAATGCTTCGCGAAAAAGGCTGTGCGATGCAGCTGGGTTTCGCATGCTTCAGAAGCTACATGTCATCGTATCAACCCCAGGCTGTTCAGAACCGAGCTGTTTCTGGAAGCTGGAAGCACCCAGCAAGTTTGCCCAACGTTGCCCAAGCCAAGAGGAGCAGATTCGCCTGGTTCCGTCGCGAGTCGCGACCAAACTAGCTCAGTCATTGCGAGCGATTGCTGGGTGGTGCAGGGTCCTGCCGTTTGCAGGTTTTGAGTTGCAGGTCTGGTACTTCGGACGACATTGGCTATGGGGTAGATTCTTGCTTCTAGTACGTCGTTCTTTTGCATGTGTAGGCTTATTACAAGCGTACGAGGTTAGGCGATGGGCATGCGGGCGGCAGAATGCAGCATCCAGAACCTGAATGCCAGAACATCAACATGCGGGCGTGAAGCGGCGGTCGTGGGTTTCCTCAACCTTCAACTACATAGCAAGCAGGGCATGAAAGCTCGAATGCAACTTTCGCAAACTCTGCAGCCCCAACCCCTAAATCCGGAAGATCCCTGCTTCAGAATCAATCGCACGTTGTTACCCTCAATGCCATCACAATTTGTCCACGTTGCGCACTTGACTTGCAGGAATCATCAGGATTGTTTTGTTTGTGGCTGGGATTACCATTAGCATTGCCATGCTTACTGCTATCAGTGGTAACAAAGACTATTCCCGACGGATTGTGAATGTGGTGAGTGGGTTTGGTGTGCTAGGCTTGATCCACACAACTGGCCTGGATCACATGTTTGTACTATGAATATTCGCAGTACAGAATCGCGAGAAAATACAGGTCAAACACTTGGTAGCAGAATGCTACTTGTCGCGTTTTGGCTCCAAGCCTCCTGCTCCAAGCTGTCAACCGCTATCGCTGATTGTGATCCCGTTGTTGCCGCAACATGAAGGCCTTTCCGGATTTCGTTTCCTGCTGGCTCATGGCTTCGGATGTGGAGCTTGGGGAAATTTATGTTAAGACATCAAGGCGGGGTTGAGGTGCGTAGCCTTTGGAAATACGCATTGCAAGCTTTTCGTGTCCAGCAGTTCATGTTTCCAACCGTGTGTGCCAAATCGAAGGAGCTGGCACCCAGAGGCTCCAAGCTTTCGAGCGCAATTTCTGCTTCGAGACTGTAGGGCTCGTTGAAAAGCAATACACTCGCGAAACTCGTTGTTTTCACGAAGACTGTGACTAAAAATCTTGCAGCATGCTAAGCCTTTCGCAAACTGTTTGTCTGAAAAGCAGAGCTGTTGCGCCCGTTTGTGGCTTCTTCGCTGCCTGGCAGGTCTCCGAGATCGTTGCAGCTGTGCGTGTGCGTGCGACCAATGCTGCCGCGCTGGCCAAGGCAGCCTCAGAAGCCTCAGACGCATCCATCTCTGATCTCTCATGACCCACAGTGGCCACAACGAGTTGGGGGTGCAGGGCATGGGATTGAGGCTCTAGTGACTCTATAGTGATATCATAAGTGGATTCTGGTGCCCACGTTCCACTGGCAGAGGCAACAGTGCTGAACGTCCGCACGGAGGCACTTGCATCGGCGGAGAGGTTGAAGATGTCGGCACCAGCCTCGGTCGAGGAGTCGTCAAGAGACTTGAAATCTTCAGGGCGTAAGATTTTTCATGTTTTCGGATTTATCGGATTTATGCGACATCGGGCTGAAAAGGTCAGTGTGTCATGCAGGCATCCAGAGAGCTTGAAGGCCAGACTCTAGACTCTGCTAGTTGTTGGACCCTGAAGCAACGAATGCCCCTGTACGTACTGTTCGTAGTTTTCGCCGCAGTTTAACTGTATCTAGACCGCTTCCGAAGTGTTTTTCGCAGGGCTGCTTGGCTCGGCTTCAGGTCACAGCGTCCGCAAAGACTGCTCGAAAGATGGCGGAGAAGAAGATGAAGGAGAGATTTGTGATTGGAGTGGTGTTTTGCACGGATGTGTTTGGGTCCTTGTTGCTTTCCGGCTGCACGGTACTCTGGGGCCTCTCCGGAATCTGAGCTGAACCGACATTTCACTCTGTCAACTCATCGCCAGATCGTACTCACCTTGTTTCATGCCGCGAAAACTCATCTTAATCCCGTTTTCTTGACTTTGCTCAGAGGCATGGCCTTCAAAACATGATGTGTGCACAAGAACGCGCAAGGGCGGGAGCGAGAGCGCGCAAGGGCAGTAGATGTAACTTAGCTTTCCCCACTGTGCTTTTTGGATCTCGGAACCTTCCTTGCCGAAGCCTCCAGCCCGAAACCAAAGCGCTTGCGATGCTCGCTGGGTCATGTTTTGGTATTCAAGATACTGAAGTTCATGATTATACGAGAACTCTTGCGCAAGGGTGGCTGCAACGGGTATTAAGTGGTCACCCATCGGAACAATACTATCGATCAACCCCCTTATCCCGAAATCCGTATGAAGCCTTTGAGGTGTAGTGCTTCAGCTTTTGGAGTTTTGTGGCTCAAATTGTATGGGACAGATTGTACAGCTCACAATGTTCAGGCTGAGCCCTTTTCGGTGCTGTGAGCTGCAAAACGCTTGTACATCCCGTGGGCACGAGAAACAGGCTTGTGTACATCTAAAATATTTGCAACAATTGTTTCTTCGAGAATACCTGTACGTGTGGGTCTGTATGTATGTAGTATATATATATATACACATATATATGTATGTATATGTATATGTATATGTATATGTATATGTATATGTATAAATAAAATAAATAAATAAATAAATATATATATATATTTATATATGCGTTACATATGTATACACACAGACAGATGTGTAGTGTGTGTGTGTGTGTGTCTGTCTGTGTTGTGAGGGGTCTTCGGGGCACCAGTCCTCGCCAGGAGACTATGGATGGGGCAGCAGCAGCCAAAGCAACAGTCCTGAGCCAGGCTGGCTGAGAAAGCCGCGATCTGGCTTTCGTGACCAGCGCGCTGAGCCCAAGCTTAGCACTCGACCCTTGGAGACCATCTCACGTCCATGCTTCCTTTAAAGCAACCGTTCCTATGCCTGTAGGATTTTGGCCAGTCGCCGGCATTTATGGCAGGATGCTGTTCTTGAGCGAGATTCGCCCGCAACACTATTATGATGATGAAAACCGTCCTCGCCAGAATTCTCATTTCAGAATTCTGTGTGCTCTTTGACTATTGGATCCAGACCCGAAATGTGCTCGATGCCATCTGAAGCTCCCAGCCTTTCTCGGCAAGCTTATTTGCAGGTTCGGCAATCATCATTATGAAGACTACATCCAAGCGCAGGCCCAGGCGGCCCGCGCCGTTCTGGCCGGGAGCTACGCTGAGCTCCGTTCCGAAGGCCTGCGAACCTGGACCGCCAAGACCTCCAAGGCTCTCTCGAGGGGTCTTGTGATTTGGAGAGCTTAGGTTTCGGACATCTTCATCGTTGGCAGCTTTGGTAAAGACTGTTTTGGGAAGGTGCATGCATGCTGTCTTCGGTGACGGGTTCAGATTTAGCCACAGGGCTTCGAGCTTCAGGGCTTTGCTGCTTCTGCCTTGGGTGCAGGGGCCCAGTTTGTCATGCAGCAAAATGCTAGAACCTGGGAGAAGGGGGTGTTGCCAAAAAGGCACTGGTCCACGTCACGAGAGGGGTCCATCCATTCGGGCCCACCTTGCAGTCTTCAGGTGCTTCAGCAGAAGGCACTGACGACGACCCAGGCAGAAGGATATGGGGGACGGTGAATCGAGTCTCTGCTCTGGCAAGACTTCCGTAAGGACTGATCACATACTGATGACCTGCGCCATAGAGCAGATGGAGCAGGATTACAGTAGTAGTAGTAGTAGCAGCAGCAGCAGTCGTAGTAGTAGTAGCGGCAGGTGAAGTAGTAGGGTAGGTGCAGGTGTAGGTGTAGGCGTAGGCGGCTCGGGGTTCAAAGTCTACCGCTGCGTGTTGCATATTCTGGGAGTATGATGGAATACACGTGTGTGTGTGTGTGTGTGTGTGTGTGTGTGTGCGTGTGTGCGCTGGGGTCAGTACTCGCAATAGTGAATACATAACTTCTACTCATGTATGATAACAGTACATGTATTATTAATGTGTCTGGATAGTTATCGTTAATGGTTACTACCAAGAAATTTATAGGATCACGTGAAGTTTTTCAGATCCTAGAGTCAACAATATATCAGTTATAAGCTTACCGTTAGCATTTCTCTAGATTATTACCCACATTGAATACTGATATATAGTAAGGGTGCAGGTTGGACTCTATATCCATATCCACCATTATAGTATTTCATCAATATCATTCGCAAGTTATGGTATCAATCTTACTATCTAAAGTTTAACTATATCAGCTCTGTCATCAACATTAACATCTACATAATTTCTGTATTACTTGTCACACTATGAAATCAGTAGGTTGATGTTTATCTCATAAACAACAGATAACTAAATCAACTAGGCCTGCATCATCTATCTTATTAATAGTTCTACCAATATTAACACGTGCTTTACTAATTAAGGTTTTGAACAGGTGTGCGCTATAGTACAATATCATTTGGTCCATATTTGGAGGTGAACCTATGATCTATCAATACTTGTTTGGGTTCTTTGGGAACCCAGACGTCTAGACAATAATCCTTCCAGCATTCGGTATTCAATGGTGTAACAATAGCTGGCTTGTTGCATGTCTAATGTCTTTGGTTAACTTATCTATAACCTTAGCTATGAGTTGTATTTGTCTATTAGGATAAGAATTAGTTTGGGCACATCATATGCTTACAATTAGTATGGACCAGTGATACAAGAGCTAACTTTTTTAGCTTGATACATTGATTACATCATTACCAACTGGTTAGTCAAGATCTTATAGTTGGTATTCCACATACCTGGACAAGCAATGCATGTCTACTGATACCATTTCACAACTCCTGTTATCTGTTATATTATCTCTTTCATATAGTCTGTTTACAATAGGTGGTTCAACTGGTCTAATACGTGGTAATTAGTGCTATTGATATAGGCTTTCATGACTATATAGGTTTTCATGACTCTTATTATGTTGTTGCACACTTTCATTATGTCTTGCCATTAAGTACAATCAGTGCTACTCTATTAGGACTATTCTATGTACTGTCAGATGCAGTATTAAAATGACATACTAACACTAGATGAACAGCTATAGGTATTGGTATGAATGGTTTAGGTTAGCTGTCTGTAGTCTTAACAAAAGTTAAGTTATCTACGTTGTTCATGGCAGTTGTGTTCTAGTGATATGTGAACGTTTACACCATTACATCTCAGTGGTGTCTAATGTTTAAGCCTGATAAAGTACAAGAGAATGGAGATTACTTATTATAGTGGTTGGACTACTACTAGTCCAATTGGTTAGGTGTTGCACGCTAGTTTCACGCTTTATCAAGATAGTTTAATAGGTATTGGGGAGGCTACCGGAAGCTTGTCATGAATCGCGACTGTTGTACAGATATGAGTCATCGGAACATAGAACTAGGCTTGAGTACGGAACGCCGCGAATGATGAACCGCAAACGTCATGAGTGAGATCAGTGATGCATGAGCGAAGTCTGTGATGTAGCACACGAGTGGCACGTGTCAGCTTCTTTTGGAACGCCCCGCGATTCATTGAACTATCTATTGGAAACACTAGCAGACATGCCTCTCAAAGCGTCGACACAATTGATACGATCGTCGTCGGAAACCAAAAAACCAGAAAAGCCAAAGCATACAACACCAAGAAACACAAAAAAAACAAAACACCAGTATTTCAGCACTCCTCCATTTGTGAATAATTCTAGTCCTATTCTGGAAGATCACTGAAATCATGTTTTTTGGTGTTTTATTATTTTTTGTTTTTGTTTCGTCTTGTTTGGGTATCTTTGGTTTTGTTTTTATTTTGTGCTCTGGTTGTTTGTGGTTTTGTTTAGGGAGAGGGGTTGTTGTGTTGTTTACGGCTTTTAATGGCAGCAACGTCCCTAAGCATAAGAGTTGATAGCGATGTCGTCGAAGCGGCGTACCTGAACTGCGCAAAACGCGAGAGTTCGACCCCCGAACCGCGTAGGCGTAGGTGTAGGTGTTTGTGTAGGAGTAGGACCTAGGAGTAGGAGCAGGAGGAGGAGTAGGAGTAGGAGAGGGAGTAGGAGCAGGAGTAGGAGTTTGTGTAGGAGTCGGCGGGTTGTTGCCAGGCCTTGAAGCAGTATGCTGTGAACAGCGTGCAGAAAACCCGCAAGTCGACTCTGGAGCTCGCCTTTGCGGCGTCTGGGCCAGATAACGCAGAGCCATGAGACGTTCCATAAGCCTGACATTGCAACGGTTTCCATTATGTGGGTTTTCCAAATCATGTTGAGATTTCTCAGTTTTCCGCTGCCGTCGGATGGGTTTCAGGGTTGCAGCTCTGGGACAGGTGTAGGACTTCCGTGTTTGGCAAGTTCAAGCTGCTTTATAATTTCTAAGGACGACATACAGCAGCCAGCATCTGATCAAGGCTGAAACGTCCAACCTTAGAACATGCAATTGAGTCCTAGATGCCTAGATGCCAGCGTGAAATGCCAAAGCTTCAGGCAAGAGTCAAGTCCTAAGATCCCAAAGCAATGAGAACAAGAACGCCTTCCTCTCCGAAGCTGAGCAAGACTGTCAGCAACATTTTCGGCTGATGTGCCAGTGCTCGTGACAGTTGATTGTAGCTTGTGCCCGATGATGCTACTGGTAACTACTAACTACAACCCGCTTCAACCACCTTTTGCTGCTGCCACTACTTCTGCCGCTACTGCTGCTGCTGCTACTACTACTACTACTACTTCTACTACTACGACTACTACTACTACTACTACTACGACTACTACTACGACTACTACTACTACTACTACTACTACTACTACTACTACTACTACTACTACTACTACTACTACTACTACTACTACTACTACTACTATTCCTGCTGCTACTCCTGCTGCTGCTGATTGACCGCTCCTGCTCCTGCTGCTGCTGCTCCCCGTGCTGCTGTGCTTCAGCTGCTGCTGCTGCTGCGGCCAATGTTGCTATCTCATAAACGCGCTCATAGGCCAGGCCGTAGTCTGAACGTAAGCACATAGCTTTGCGTTTAGAGTCCTCTTCCCCGTGCTGGGCTGCAGCAAGGTGCGCCAAGCGGCAACGGCCAGAGTTCTTGCTGCGCCTGGGTGAAGATTTTGTGGCAAAGAGTTTTCACGGCGCGTCCCCAACATGAACTTGACAAAACTAGATTGCATGTTCAGGAAGTTTCGTTTTGAAGCTCCGAAGCCCGAGTGTTCTGAATCCCGGGTCCTCAGAAGCGCGAGGGAAGCTCTGAAGCATCAGCGAAGCTTTGAAGCCGAGCGAAGCTTTGAGGCTCCACACCAGGAGTGTCTGTTCACCAAACTTCGATTCGAGCCGTAATTTTGTACTTGTGGGTTCGCATGCCCAGCAGGATGTGTTCGTCTTCTTGCCATGTGGAATTCAAAGGCATTCAACAGGGAACCCAAGACAGCTGAATACAGCCTGAAGCGCACAAGCCTCACCACCACGGAAGTGCAGGTGAAGGACCGCGTGGTCATGGCTCGCTCTCAGGTTCATGCCCAGGCTCGCTTGCTCACTCTCGCGCTTTCCGGACATTCATTGTTTTGGGGTTTTGTCTCGGGGTTGTCTTCGACACCCTGCTTAGCAGCCTTTCCGATAGTTCCATCATTGAGGCAGATGGGATGGGTTTTGAAGCGGCCAGCATGGGGCTGCGGAGAAAATCGTCCGCCGTGAGAATATGACGTTGTCTGGTCTCGTTGTACTGGGCAAGAACCTCAAGACTTGACTGGTTATTGTGCTGTTCTATTCGTACGCTTTCTTGGATGGCGATGCGAAGCTTGGAAGGGAAGGCCAAGAGCCCAGAGCTAAGACCTCGCAAGGCCAGCAGCGCCGTTGTCAACGCAAAGGCCAAGGCACTGGAGGTCTCAGGGAAGGCCAAGCAAGCTGCCAAGGATCCTAGACTATTGCTTTCTTTTTCTAGTTGGAGGTTCTAGGGCTTTGGTGTTTGCGAGTTTGGGATTTAGCGCTTTAGTCTTCAGGTTTGAAGTTGCTGCTCGGGTTTCTTAGAAGCTTTGGCTCGGGAAAGGTCAGTGTATTGCAGCTAATTCGGGCCTTTGGACTCATAGCCGAGGCACTTCGGATGTCGCGCCGGGATGAGGATGAACAGCTTGCGGAATGTCCACACAACTCCCTTCGCTGATTTCAGGGCTCAGCTGACAAATTTGAGGTCCGGGCTGCTCATAACACGGCTTCTTCACCAGGACTTTCTTGACCGACCCCAAAATCTCGCCGAGGATGGTCATGTGCAGGCAACAGCGGCCGGCATTGCAGGTGCCGGGTTGAAAAAGTCTGTCTTTCGCGCCAGCTGCTCTTCAAGCTAATTTTGGAAAGCAGTGCAAGCGCGAACTACCACACGTTTGGGGCCAAGGGTTCGAAGCAAAGCTGACACTGGGAGCCCATGGCGGCTGGTGGAACAACATAACAACGAATGCATCCCTCGCCCCCGCTTCCAGTGAAGGCGGCGCAGCAACCCTTGGCGCCGCAGGCGGCGCCACTGGCTTGGCCTCGGGCGTGGCCGTGGGTGCAGCCCTGGGTGTCGCCTAGCCCGAACTTAGAGGGCTGGCAGTGCTTCGCACGGCTCAGTTCCGCGTTGTGTACAGGGTATGATTCAAACGTTCGTGACTGGACTGGAGAGCTGACTGACGTGGCATGAAGGAGATGGCAAGTGCCGTTGCAGCCAACTGGGGTTCAGAGTTGGGGGTTTGGAGTTGGGCAAGAGTTCCGGTGCAGTGTTTCATCAGGCTTCATCCCGGGCTGGTTGACTAACTGCCGACTGTGTTTGAAACCCTACACCTCGAACCCTGTAAGAAAAACCTAAGCGATGCAAGGTCGTCCCTGCCTTCTTCACGTTTGGCCTTTCCATCCCCATCGGCGCAGCCATCGGAGGTGGCACTGGTCTGGTAGTCGGCCCGCACTTCAAGAGTTTCAGTGCTTATAGAAGCTTGCATCTATCCATGTACGTAACATATAGCTCTTTATGTATCTGTCCTATCCCATCCTGGGCCATCCTGTCCTGGTGTATCCTATCTCATCTATCCACCCATCTATCTGTGCGCATATCTGTTCAGCTGTACATATATAGTTGCAATCAGACCATGAAAAAGGCTGCTCCCGGCACTTCGCTACACGGTGGATCCATGCTGCCCAAGATACTGACG
This sequence comes from Symbiodinium sp. CCMP2592, assembly GCA_905221615.1. Classification (NCBI taxonomy): domain Eukaryota; class Dinophyceae; order Suessiales; family Symbiodiniaceae; genus Symbiodinium; species Symbiodinium sp. CCMP2592. Next base: position 175,715 of record CAJNDT010002336.1, on the reverse strand, counting down.
TCCACCTTTTCGTCATCTGTGACCAATGAACATGCTGCCACACTTAGTCGATGGGGCAGTGGGCGTGGCAACCCTAGGCTGTCGGCACTACGGTTGGCGCAGCCGCCGGCGCCGTGAGTGGAGGAGCCGCCGGCTATGGAGCTTATGCGAAGCGCGGCGCCGGGCGGCCCAGAGGGCGTTGCCATGCTTGTGTTTCTTTGGTTTTATTTTTGTGCGTTTCGATTTCCGACGTTTGGTAATTTGCCAGAGGTGCTCAGAGAACTTGAAGTCTCGGGCTTGCCCGTCTCTCAAGTATTTGTTCATTCTATCTGTGGACATGGGAGCTACACCGGCGCATCAAGCTATTTCGTACCTGATATGCGGGCAGATAAAGCAGGAAGTAGGAGGAAGTGCAAAGCAGAGAGAGAGAGAGAGAGAGAGAGAGAAGTTGCACGTAAAACCGTGCACACCACCAACAGCACAGGCTGCCCCAGCGGGGGTGTGCCCTCGAGCCTGGAGAAAGAAAGAAAGAGAGAGAGGGAGAGAGAGAGAGAGAGATCGAGAGAGAGAGAGAGAGAGTGAGAGAGAGAGAGGAGAGGAGACAGCGTTGAAGGAAGGGAGAGAGAGAGAGTGAGAGTGAGAGAGAGATAGAGAGAGAGAGAGAGACAACGAGAGAGAAAGAGAGGGAGAGAGGGGGAGCGCGCCCGCGCGCTCGCGCGCGCGTGTGCGTGTGTGCGCGGGTGTGTGTGTGTGTGTGTGTGTGTGTGTGTGTGTGTGTGTGAACCTCCCTAGCACATGGGAGCAGAGGGTCACTCCTACACTGTTTGCAATTTTTGCTTTGCAACTCAATCAGACATTTGACATTTACCGAATCAAATGTTGCAGGGGGCCAGCGCATGGTGTTGTGACGCTGGCCAACGAAGCTAGCAACACCATGGGAAGAGGTTTGGGACGCCAAACCTTGTACCTGCACAAAATTGAGCTGGGGCCCCTGTGCCAGCCCGATTAGAAGGCCCCTGTGCCAAGATTAGAGAGTTTTCAGTTGCCACTTTTGGCGGTTGATTCGACAACAAACAAGTTGTACGGTTGCCACAATCTGACAAGCTTTTGCAACATGAACAACATGCCTCTCTTTTTCCTCTTGCACTCGTACTCTTGGCCGAATCCATCAGTGTGATCAGCGTGGGTCTATGAGACTCCAGAGCAACGGCTTTCCGTCATGGCGCCGTGGTGACCCTCCGGGGAGACCGGTGATGAACCGGGTGTTCAGCCTTCGTTCAGATCGTTCAGATTCTCCAGATGCTACTTTATCTCTCTCTCTCTGATGCTCGCATGTGAGTCTGACATGAGTGCAGGTGCAGTAAGGGACGGCTAATGCAGTAAAGTGCGTCTAGTGAGCAGGTGCTACCTCTCTAGTCTGCCCCGTATTTTTCCACTTCTTTATTCCTCAGGGACTGCAAGGGCATGTGCATCTGACATGAGTGCAGACGTGGTAAAGATGTCTACAGCAAGTGAAGCAGCGCTCTCTCCGGAGAGTACTCGGCCCTCTACCTTCTTCTCTCCGTCTACGACCTCTCAAATCAGTCCAGCAGGGACAATCAGGACAGCCTGCACTTTGCTTGTGCAACTGTGTGTGTTTCACCCGCTTCGTTGCAGCTATGTGGCCGGATTATTTTGCCGCGCAGCCACCAGCAACACCATATGCACCAACAGCCCGACCGGTGCTTAATCAATTTCACCAGAACACCTGGGTACCGCAGTCTCAAAGCTACCCAGCAATGATGCCAACCGGCATTGCTGCCACTCAGCAGCCCACACTGCCGACACAACCCACTACGATTCCTCTTGAGCAAACACACGGCTTCCCCATGATGCCGTGTGGACACACCGCTCCTATTCCACAGCATCCGACGATCTACGCACATCTCAGCACACCACAACCCCAGATGCCACAACAACCTCCACCCCAGCAATTCATGTCACAACAACCCACACCGCTCATGAATCCTGCTCTTTTGCCTACCCATCCAACAGCTTTTCCCATGAGCCCATCTGCTTCGACACAGCATCAGGCCCAACCTACCACATTCAACTTTCCTTTTACACCACCTGCCCCACAACCCCAACTTGCACCTTGCAACATCCCTCCCACACAACCCATTCAACAATCCCACATACCGCCGCCAACAACAATTCAACAAGCTCCACAACCCCACCCCACCAGTGTTCCCACTGCCGATGCTGCACACACTGCCCCGCAGACACCGGCAATGACGCCCCAACAACAACAACCAACAAACACAGCCAACACCCCTTCCGTCAATACAGTGCCACCCGCACAACCACCCCCAGATACGGGATCGGCAGACACTGACCAGCTCGCAGCCCGTACTTCTCCCCATCACCCTCCGCTGCCACGCAGACGACGGCATTCACCCACTCGCAGCAGAACTCGCACCGTGAGCACTAGACGCCGTCGACACACGCGCAGCCGAGCACGACCTGCAAGCAGCGGCAGACAGCACCGCCGACGCAGACACCATCGATCCCGCGACACTCGCAGAAGCCGTTCTCGCAGGGACACCAGGCGTGCTTCATCGACACCTCCTCGGACCTCGGTTGTGCTCCGCAGCTATTCTACAGTGCGTGATGATGATGCCAACAAGTGGCATTACAGAGCCACACAGCCACGTCAAAGGCCACCTACCCCACCCAAGGTCCCACAAAAAACATTGGCTTCGCAGGTTCAGCGCATCGCCCTCCGCATCAAGGGCAGCCAAGCCGCACAACAGCAGCCCCCAACAAGCCAGGGCACATCCTCGCGCCAACAGCTTCGGCACAATCCCCCCAGCTCTGTTCGGACACCTGCTCCGACTTACGATGCATCCACAACTGCTGCCCCATCGGGTCAGCCAACCCTCGAACAACTGGGCAAACAGAGCAGACCACCACAGATTGATGTGGCGCCTTTCTCTGAGCTTTATGATCATGAAAAGCCGACACCCCACGCTGTCGACTTGGAGGAAGCGCACAAACTCGCCAAAACTTTGGGCGAGATAGCTGCTGACAGCGATTTCAGGCAGGAGACTTTAGCCGATTTCGCGCATGCCGTATTACAGTCGGGCACGCGCTCAGCGTGCAACGAATTGGGAGCAACGCTGACGCCAATATCGGACGGCGTGCATACTATGTTATTCATCCCGTGGGCTGGTGAGACTCGCAGAGCATTCGGCACTCGTGCCACTGACCCACCAGGGGAAACATACATCTACACCGCCGGACACGGCACGAGCATTGCAAGTGCCGCACGCATAATGCGTGAGGACTTGGTCCGCCCAAGTTCTGTCAGCCATTGCTTCGACGACAAGTCCTATCCACCCATTCCCTCTTGCGTCATATACGGGAATGCAACCCCAGGAGATGTGTCGGAAAGCACGGTACATATAGTTACCGATCAATGTACGCGGCGGCCCAAGGGCCAACAGGGAGTGATCGTCATCGGGACAATACGGACTAAGTATCAGCATTACAAGATGACGTATCGGGACATGTACAGAGAAGCCTTCATCGTGGGGCGAAAGGGTGTTGTGCGGACCCCGGAGAAGTGGGGATTCCATTCCGGGCACTTCAGCATCGTTGGATTCGGCCTCATTCAGTGATGTTGATTTCTTCTTCTGTGTCTTCCTGTAACTCTCTAGTACTTTTTCTTCCAGGCCTGAATCCCTGTACACATAGTCGTTTGCAATCAGGCATTTGCTCCGACCTCGCTTTTGAGCCAAAGAAGACTCGATGCAGCTGCATGCTGGATGCCTCGCACAAGTTGATGTTGACGCTCAAGCCAACCAGGTTGATCATGCATGTTCCATGTGCAGCTTTTGCAGTCACAGGCAACTGTAGTGCCCCACTGTGCAACCATGTACAAGCCGACACAGCCTCAGTGGCATACAACAATGCCAACAGGCATCATCGGTACAGCAATCAGTACCGTGCAGAGACAAACAACCTCGACCAGCAGTACCCCATTGCACCCGATCTCCCCACCACCAGGGATACACAACATCCCACCACACACCTCATCACCAATCCCGACTTCTTGGGGTTCAGCTCACATGTACAGCCACAACAACACGTTCCCACCTTTCCCTCCACCCCCTCCCCCACCCCAACAGTTTCCCGGACCAATTCCGCCCACCACACTGCCAACCCCCACACCTACCACTCCCCAACACACATTTGTGAGTCCATCTCCGATGACGACTCGAAACCCCAGCATTTCGTCACATACATTACCTCAAGCCACCGTTGCAACCCAACAACAGCAACATCCCAATCCCACGTCTGCAAATCCCCAGATACCAAACGACTTTGTTCAAACACCGGAGCATTGGGACAACAGGCAGCTTTTTGGCCTCAACCTCCCCAAACACATTCAATCTACACCACATTCAGTGCATAACCGCACAGCAGGCATGCCAATCGCAACAGCACCATTGGTCGCATTTTTGCGACACAATTGGTCCTCGTACTGGTTACGGTACGCTGCACACGGCTTCGACATCCATCTCACATGCAGCAAACACGTCAGCGAAGCCGTTTTTACCACTGAACTTATGGGTCAACTCCGAGCAAGGAGAATTGATCTGGACCAAGCGGCCACTGCATTCTGCTGGCAAGAAAAGCTCACACTTGCAAAACGACCAGCAATGTCACACCTTATCAAGGAATTGGTGTTGTACCTGCAGGAGCTGCAGGACCAGTACAACGACGGCAACAAAAAGGACAAGCAAAATGTCAAAGCAGACACAGACAACACACAATCGCAACCCACCGAATCTCCAACACCACCACAATCCAGCAAACCACAACCTCATCTCCCACTCCAACCTTCGCAGCCGACGGAGACTGACACTCTGGCGGCCCATCGCATCAGCGACCTTGAAGCACGACTTTCAACAGCACTGGAGACAATTGAAACTCTCCGTGCGCCGGAAGCACACAATGTGGCCCCCAGCACACCAGCATCAAAGAAACCAAAACGATCCACCACACCCAGCACTCCCATCAACACGCCCTCCCCACCACCTCTCTCAGTTTCCACAATTGAGATCTCCCCCACCACAACCACCCGTGGACAAAAACGAGCCACCATCGATGACCCTACACACACTGACACCAGGCCTACCACTGAGGGCCTATCCCCATTCACCACAACTGCTGCAGAACAAGACAACAACCCGGTACACGCTTCCCCAGCATCGTCATCCACCACAGGTATGCACTTCCCGGGACGCTCCACTCTGGGCGCCAAGCGACAGAAGCAGTCAACTCTTACACCAACGAAGGCAGCACCCCTGGACCCCAAGATGGATCCCCAGCGCATCTTTCAGCAGCCCACAAAAGCCAGTGTTTGGTTTCAAGATCACTTCACTGGCGTTCACTCCGAATCCGGCATCACCAGATGGTTTGGTGCCATAAAAGGCATCAGCGACAAACAAAAAACACAGGTAAAAAAGTACCTTGACATTGTTGCTTCGGAATTTCCTTCACTCAGCAGCTCACAAGAGCAAACACTGCAGACCGCTGCAGTCGCCTGGGGTGTCCCACCCAAAGCCATCGACAAATTTGGCTCCCCAGCACTGATCAAACTCGTAGCCATCATCAGTCAGATGACAGAGTGACTCCGACAGCACTTGCTTCAACACCGACAAACACTTGACCACACAACAATTTTCCGACAAAAACAATTCAAGAACATCACACGCATTCTGGATCAAGGCAGATCCATCTTACAATTCGTCGCACCTTTGGCAGAACCAGTCTCCACACAATTCTATCAAATCATACTCTGGCTTCAAGGCCTGACTTTGTTACTTCGCACACAGCATTTCTACCTCAAACATGAGGAAGGACATTTCTCCAACCTACAGAGACTGTTTGCACATTCAAACATTTCCTTTCCATCGTACACACTCTCTTTCTTTCGTCAGCCACAGGTGGTATACTGCAGAGTCACCACGCAACAACCTTTTCGTGGCTACGTTTACATCGGCAGTACAAGTCACTCTCTCACACAGCGAGAGGGTACACGTAATCGAAAATTCAAGCAACTTCAACAACACAAGATTGTACAAGCCGAACTTTCTTTACGATGGTGGCATAAACACAAATGCTACCACCAATACACACCAATTGTATTACAAGCCAACATACCCACCGAGCAATTAGAAGCCACAGAGAACACTCTCATACAACATCACCAATCCAAGCTCAACTTTCCCTACATCACATCACACATGAAAGGAGCTTTTTCCGGCTTCACAAAAGCAGCCAACAACAAGCACAACGGCACAGCCACTTTATGGGCGAAGCAACGCCGAGGCAAACTACACCACTCCATTCGAAGCTTCACCAACTCCACCTTATTCAACACCAGAAAACAGGCCTGGACCACAGTCTCACATCTTACTTCCAACACCCGCACCAGATTCGACACAACAAAGCAACTCCTTCGCTCAGATACACCAGCAGCCACAGTTTACGCTTTACACAAACTCTCAAACAACTTACCACGACGCGACCGCAGACACGCTCAAAAAGCGCTCAACACCGTCTTCAAGAAACGACGACTTAAACCACCTCCTGTCACAAAACCCATTTACCTACAGCCACTCTTACACCCCACCTTCACCCAACAACTACGACAATTTTTGCGTTCTCGGTTAACAAGCAACAAACAACACATTCCACCATTCCATCTCCCCAGCACAAAACCTGTCTACAAGAAACACCCACCCATGCAACAACTTCTACACAATTGGCGCGACGCCCATACTACATGGCAACCCGATTCACCACCACCCTGTACCTGCTCACCATTACACTCACAAGTTCCCCAGGAGCATATTTTCAACAATCACATTGCTATCCAACTTGCAGAACTACAACCACAACACCAATTTTTGGCATACTCCGGCAAAAGTAATTGCCTTCAGAAGCCCACACAGTTGGCTTCACAATTATGCCGAGCCATACGCACATGGCATAGATACTATGGACTGCCTTACAACCACCAAACTGCAAAGCAGTTTGTATCTGAACAAATACCACAACACAACGCACACTGCAACCAACACAACATACTCCAGGTCAAGATGATCAAGCAAGTCCAACACAAAATACCTTCGGGCATCATCCACTGCGAAGATCACTTCCCGAACCGCCTCACGTGGTACTGCCCAGCACTATATCACACTGCCATACACAACACTTTTTTAGACAAGGAGATCTTTCGGATCTCGCAGCACCAACCTCTACAACACCACTTTGATGTCTACACAGACATCCGCAGCCTTCTTCCAGCTTACATATGGGCTTTTCCACAATGGGGACGCATCCCACGCGCCTACATTTTACCGAAAAGAAAGAAGCAATTCACAAAAGGCCGTCCCATAGTGGCGTTCATCGACACCATGGGCAGGAAATTGTGGGAAGCCTTAGCGGACGTACTGCAGCTGATGACTTTTCAAGCATGCCCAAACTCCTTTCACCAAGGAGATGGCATAACACAGCTCAAACAAACAGCACTCTTCCTGCATCAGCGCAGGAAATTACACGATTCAACAGATTACATCCTGTACAACCAGGATTTGGCTGGCTTCTTTACATCGGTCGATCAGAGCCGGTTTCTTTCAGCATACAGCATTATGGTTCGATGGTACAGAGAACAGAACCCCCTACACTCTTCCAAATTCTTCATTGACCACTCACAGAAAGACCCCACACATCGAGTCCACAGGGGCAAAAGCAGACAAAAGAAGCAAGAAGCCTCCTCAGGCAACAAACTATGCATTCAATTACAACATATACCACAACTTATCATTGCAGTGCTCCGACTCAACTACTTCACTGTCGGTACATCACTTATTGAGCAATTTCGCGGTGCACCTATGGGCTCGCCCTGCAGCCCAGCCCTATGCAACATCGTTGTTGCGGTCGAGGAACAGTGTTGGCACCACACATACAAACAGCTTTTCACGAACCACAAGCATTTTCCAGATCACAACAAGCAGGATCAAGCTTTCTTTTTTGCTACCAGATACGTCGACAACCGCGTCCTTCTTTTACCTGCACAGCTGACCCGACTGCCTCCTTTTGCACAGCTCACTGATGCATCTTTTTACAAACCACCGGTTCAGCTTGAAACTGAACCGGCCAACATTTTCCTGGGTTTCGCAATAAACCCTCAGCACAGCAGCCTCACGCATCAATGCACTTTGCACAAGGCGGACATTTTGCACCCACAGTCAGCCACCTCTGTTTCAACACTTCGCAGCAGTTTTCAGGCCCGCACACGCATGGTACGCAGAGTGACAACACCATGCAGCGAGGCCACATCAGCCATTCGAGCCATGCGCGATCTCTACATCGCTGCCGGCTATACTGATCAACAGCTGTAAGCAAAACACTGCGCCAGCTTGCCGTGCGTGGGTCCAGAGCCGTGCAATTTTGCAACATGAGAGCAGCCTTGTATTAACACAGTGTTTCCCGCAGCCATTTTCAGGGTTAACTGAGGCATCATCATGTATAAAAGTGCCATGACTGGCAGATTGCAGCCGAGCCACAAAGCGCTGAGCGGCCGTCCTCGGCCATCCATCTCCAAGCACAGCAGACGCCGCAACGAGCAACCTGCGGTGGGCAGCCACAACCCACAGCCGGCGCTTTTGCGCTCTCAGTTTCTACGTGTTGCAGAAGACGAAGATTTCCAAGACTACCAAGAGCAACACCAAGATCCGGAAGAACAACAGGACGCAGCAGTGGCTGCACCGGCGACTCCGCCATTTCCACCTCCGCATCACCCTGATCCGGATTCATCGGCTGAGATTATGGCAGCAATGACTCAGTTTCACAATTCGTTGCTTGAGTCGAATGCCAAACTCGAGCGCCTGATACAACAGGCTACAACGGTGTTGACTACTCAGCACGAGGCTACCACGGCGATCCTCTCCTCGTGCAAACAGCAGCTCGACGTACTTGAAAGCCTCATCAGGCAAAACGCGCCTGATTGGTCGTGAATATGCTGCTAAGGCAAGCCGGTATAAAAAGTGCCAGGTAGTGCATACGTCTCACTTTTCAACACATGTTGCTTTCAGACAATACCATAACTCTGCCTTCTGAAGTTTTGCCTCACAGTGACACCTATTTGAATCCCGACATCGAGCCATGAGCGACTCACCTCTTCCGCCAAACACAGCGACTACAGATTCGCCACCCGTCGATGAGGCACGACGTGAAGCTCTCTCCGCAGCCCTCATGGAGATTTTGACACAGCATCGGGACTATGAGTCCGAAACCGGAAGTGAACCTTCCACATTCAGTGACGAGGCTCTACGCGACCAATTAGCCGAGTTTATTCTGCAAACAACCCGGCAGATTACAGAGCTAAAGCAACGAGTGGAAAGACTCGAAGCTTCGCAACAATAGGTGATCAAACATGTTTTATACCACCATTGGGTGATTGCAGCAGACGGTGAAAACAACAATCGTTGTTTTGCCAAGTGAGACAGTCAGTGCACTCTCTTCACATGTGTTTGTATGCAGCGATTGATACACTCTTTCCCGCAGCATTTTGCAAAACAACCAGTTGTGTTAGCACCATGGACCAACGCACCAGATCGCGATCTCCCACGGCATCACAATGGAGATGGCACTGGGCCACTAACGGCTCTTCATGGTGGCGTGAGTACTTCATCGCATCTGCAGAGTGGATACGAAAGCATTCGGAGCAACCTGATCAGCTTCCGACATCAACGACTCCTACCCAAAAGGAGCCAGCTTCCACTACATCAACTCCTACTTCCAACAAGAGAAAGCGATCAAGAACTCCGTGAGCAGCATCGCTGAGTTGACAATTAGATGCACATTTGCTGCCCCCGGCAGCCAACAACCACACAGCAAAGCTGTGCTGTGAACCCCATCATCCCTGATGAGGGTCAACATTAAGAGCACCATGTTGAAAGGTCATGCCAGCCGGTGAGGTTGCCCAAGTGATGTATCTTTGTACATCTCTCTCTCTTTTCTGAAGATCAGCGTATGCACACGCCTTAATGCAGTTGTGACTCCGCAGCCATTTCTCAGAACTACAGTTGTTGAAACATATTTAGGATCGCACACAGATGGACGAAGACGACGACAGCAGCCTATGGGGATCCGAAGAGATTGATGCTTTTCTGAGGAAGGATGACACCGCCACATCCTCCCATGCAGTCAGTCACACACACAAGCAAAAAACAAAGCACACAACGAAGACAAAAAAGAAGAAAGACAACAAAGACAAAAAGGACAAAACAGTCGTGAAAACAAAGAAAACACGCAACATCTCACCAGCATCCCAATCCACAACACAGCAACAACGCCAACATCCACATACTACAAGACGAAAGAGGACACGCTCTTCGCACTCAACATCATCAGCGTCACCTACGGCAACGTCACACATGGCTGAGGACGCACACCGATCTCCATCGCGAGATCCTTGGTCTTCTGACTCGATTGCACCTTACGATATTGTGCATCCTATTATTCAGCATAAGCGGTCCAAAACCGCTTGTGCAAAAATGCTGGTACGTGCAGGTTTCAGATGTAGATGCCATTTCAAGATCATGAGTGACTGTCCCAACAAACTCGCTGTTGGATCCTAATACTCAGGACGGATTAGGGCTGCAAGATCCGCTAAGCGTGACAAAAAGCCTGCGCATGCGAGTGTCAGCACGACACCACTTGGTTGTTTCTCCTGAGCACACAGCATGTCCATGTTGTTTTGCATTCCTTGTTCAAGCGTTTGTCGGTTGGTAGCAGCAAAAATATGACAAAGCGAAAGGCTGCCGAGGCCGGCCTTCCATGGTACTCCATGGCAGGACAATGTTTTCGGATGACTGTTGAAATTCCACCCGACCGCATCACCAGAGACAAGCACATGCTCTTACACGTGGTGCTTTGTCTGGGTGACAACGTTCTACAAGCTCGCAAGATCTTCTCCTACCGCATCAAGGAGATCACCGGCAGAACTCCTAAAATCCCAGCTTTCTTCTTCGAACAAAACCGTCGACGACTACATGATTGGGATTCAGTCACCACATTAGCCACGTTGAAGCCGGTGCTTTTTGTTAGAACCTGTTCGGATCAGGAAATACGACAATCACCCGACCGCTAGTGACAGCGAGAAAAGTGCGCCACTCACTCTTTTTGCCACGGATCAGACATTTCACTCTACTTGAAGCATGCACGCCCCATTGGGGCTGTGTGTGTGTGAACCTCCCTAGCACATGGGAGCAGAGGGTCACTCCTACACTGTTTGCAATTTTTGCTTTGCAACTCAATCAGACATTTGACATTTACCGAATCAAATGTTGCAGGGGGCCAGCGCATGGTGTTGTGACGCTGGCCAACGAAGCTAGCAACACCATGGGAAGAGGTTTGGGACGCCAAACCTTGTACCTGCACAAAATTGAGCTGGGGCCCCTGTGCCAGCCCGATTAGAAGGCCCCTGTGCCAAGATTAGAGAGTTTTCAGTTGCCACTTTTGGCGGTTGATTCGACAACAAACAAGTTGTACGGTTGCCACAATCTGACAAGCTTTTGCAACATGAACAACATGCCTCTCTTTGTCCTCTTGCACTCGTACTCTTGGCCGAATCCATCAGTGTGTGCGTACGTGTGTGTGCTTGTGTAAGTGTGTGTGTGTGTGTGTGTGTCTGCACGTGTGTGTGTGTGTGTCTGTTTGTGTATGTGCGTGCACGGATTCACCAGTGTATGCTGGGTCGGCATGGATGACCAGCACGGAAGACACCTTTGGATGTCACACAGTTGGAACTCGTGTTGTTTTCATTTTACTGGGTGACATCCCAACTTTCTTTTAGTTTGCATTGTTCAATGGCCACAGAAGGAAGGATGGTTCTTCAATAGACCCCAGGTAATGAGTCCAAACGATGCCTGCATCGACAGTAGCGCAATCAGTGCTAAACTTCCCTGAAGCCAAAATGCAGATCAGACTCGTGCTGCTTGAGGAAATCCAAGAGATGCGCAAGAATGCCATGACGCGGGTCTCCTCTGGCAACTGCCTGAGACCTGATTCGTTGGAGGTGTGGACAGTCAAAGAGCACGAAGGATTTGTCCACGGAAACAAGTTCGCGGGCTTCCGTTGCTCCGGGTGTTGGCTGCTTGTTATAAGGGGGTCTGAAATGTCGGAAGCCCAGGCTTTCGGACTTCGTGAGGTGTTTCTGATGTCGAAACAACTGAAAACGAAACTATGCGTGTACGCGAAAGCCTCGAGTCCTCGGACTGAGGAGTTGACCTCGTGCGAGGGAAGGCCGTTGCATCCGTGGACTTCGTGAAGGACGCGATGTTAATGTACGTAGAAGAGCAACACGCAAGACGGGACTGACATGGTACTATTGCTGCCGCCGCTACTACTGCGCCTGCTGCTGCTGCTGCTGCTGCTACCACTCCTACTGCAACTACTACGACGACGACTACTACTGCTTCTACTGCTACTGCTACAGCTAGTCTGTTATGACGGTGGTCGGGACTATGACTCTGACTATGCGTGTGATTACTGTGATTTCTATGACTGCTCTTGTTTGACCATTCCTTTGACTGTTTCTATGACTTTTACGACTATTATTGTTGTGGTTGTCACCATGACCACTACCACCACCAACACCTTTACCAACACTATTGCTGCCACTACTTCTTTCACTATTACATTACTCTGTGCTTCTGTTTCTGTTAATACGACTTCAAATCTGCGACAGCTATCCCTACGACGAAAACGATACGGTGACTGCTCCTTTAGCCGTTGCTCTTACTGTACTTCTGTTCTTGGTGTTGCTATCATTACTTCTCTTTCTTGTACCACGCCATTACTAATGCTACCACAATTATTGACTCTTGCTAGAACTGTTAACCTGTAGTATGTCGATTCCTGTTTCCGTTACTGTTGCCACGACTCTTGTGCTTACGCTTCTCTTACGGTTGTTACTCCGACTAGCTGTGGCGATTGGAATGTCGGAGTTACACTTAATGT